>CM022881.1:7240172-7266148 GCA_012654025.1 Pachypsylla venusta
CATGAATTGATATTTTAGCTGTAGCAGCTGAAATATCTTTTTAGGCAGGAGCAGCCGAAAACCGCTAAAACCCCTAACGGTAAATCACGCTGCAGCCAAATGTATCCACGCTCAATCAATGCATAAAGTTAATATAAATAGGCACCAAACCCTAAATTTGACATACCTACCATATTTCAAGTCTCTGACCCTTACCATTTTCTTTTTAGACAGGATTAATGAAAACCGTTAATAAGCGGTAAAAAAACCAGTGGTATATTAGATTGCATCCAAAAATTTTCGAACCTTACTAAGACCCCAAATATGACAGACGTACCTAATTTCAAATCTCTGGCTCTTACCATTCCCTTTTTAGGCGGGATTAATTAAAATCGCTAAAGAGCGGTAAAAAACCGCCAACAGTAAATTAGATTCCAACCAAACTTCGGCGTTCGTTCCGAGCATAAACTTGACGTACATATAAAATGTCCCTAGCAATTACCGTTCTTCAGATATCTATTTTGTTGAAACTCGAGATTTGGGCTCTGGGGACCTCGAAACGTGTTTTGGCATTGAAAACTTGACATCGAAAATTTCAGTTTCAATACTTTCCTTTTATAGGATAAGGAAAGTAAAAAAAACACTCGATCTGAAAATGAATTCCACCCTTTGAGGAAAATCCACCCCCGGCCGGAATCAAACTTCCGAGCTCGACCTCAAGAGACAAACAGTATTACTTAACAGGCAAGTAAGACTATTTCGATTCACTTTGATTTTTATACAAGATTAAATTTCATCAAACGAAAAGCAGGAGATATGCGAGTAATATCCACTCACGAAATCCATGCATTTAGATGACTCAAACCCACGTCTTTTGTATTACTAGGTATGTACGTCACTGTTATTTCAGGCAACGCAGTTTCTCATAATTGAGTAATTTCAAAAAATATACAATTTCAAAAAAGTAGGTTTCTGCATACATTTTTTCCCAAATTATCAAATGTATTATTCATTATTCTATGAAGGAACCTTAGTCCACCAGATCGGTTTCAAGTCCAGAAACGTAGGTCCGATTTTCGTGATAATAGCTTTATTGGTATTCGCGTTAAAAATTACATCAAAAATCACTATCATTTCTATTTTGCGACATACTGGGAGGATATGACAGCCATACGTCGAAATCCTATGGGACAACTAGAAAGTGCAAACCATGTATAGGTTATACATAACAGAGTACATATGGAGAAGAAAAAAATCAGCCCCCCCCCCAAATATTTTTCTAGATCCGCCAGTGTACCAGATTTTTAATGTATATAAGAAGAGGTCCTTGGATCCACATTTTCTTGTCAGTGTATAGCTGAGGGGCTTAAGCCAAAATCGAATAAAAGGTTTAAGAGATGTTTAGCAAACTGGCCAACCAGTCTATCTTGCCACTTTATTCTGATAGCTTATGATTGAATCACACGAATGGCAACTTGAAAGCTCGAATTTCCACTGATCCATGATACTGTATTTGAGATGTGTCTAAATCGCTACAAAAAAATGACGTGAAAGAAAAATTTGCAGTTTGACTATTTTGAGTTTTTTTATCCATCCAGTATATGGTCACAACTTTAATTGCAATAAATTGTATTCATTGCACACGCCATAGTAGATCACGATTCATTTCAAGATTGTTTACCGTTAAAAATTTCAATCGGTACTTAAAGGTAATGTCTCGCATTGGCATTGAGGAGCGCGGTAGCGCTCCGCCTGCCAAGAAAAATTCAACGAGCGTTGCACAAGTGATATATTCCTCACGTCACAAAGTGCATTTTTCAGGTCTCTCTGCAGGCGCAGGAAAAATATGTGGAGTGACTTTTGTTGAATATATCAAAATGGAATGGTTAGATGATGAGAAAAAATCAATAATTTGAAGAAAAAAAAAGTTACGGGAACACTGAAAAAAAAAAAAAAATATATTCAAAATAATAATTTTTACTACTTTGAGAATGTCGTAACAGACGAGAGCGCTCGTGACTCGCCTTATTATTTGTAGTTGATACACAATATTTTATTGAAATTTATATTTCATAATGACTACAAACATCCTAAATAGCATTTCTAAATTATATAATGTTTACATTATTTTAATCTTCTTCATCTTCTTGGACGCTGCAGCAAAATCTATCGAATCGATTTTGATCGGAGATGTCCCATTTGGTTGCATCTTGTGTGTGTGTGTTTCAAGTNGGGGGGGGGGGGGCTTTTGATATTTATCGTGAAAATGTACCCCCTCTAGTACTATTTTCACCAAAACCGGTTTTTAATAAGCATGTAAAAAAGAATGCTTGTTATGTTTGATTAATGTCCAAAAAGTTATCGAAGGCAGGAAAGTTTGAAGAATGAGGGGGTAGGCGGCATGTGGGAGGGGGAAATAAAAAGGGAAATCAATTAAGTTAATTCTATTCTATATGTAGTACCGATAGTACTGATGTGTTGTTATATAATATCCTTGAGTAATATATGATTTTTTCTCGAAGAGGCCATGTCCAACCTAGGATTAGGGGTATGTACCGCTAAAAATTGAGAAGAAACACATCGAGATAGCCAGAAATCTGAAATTTGAAACATATATGTTCCGCAGTACAAGAATAACATCCTTGAGTAAAATATTGATTTTGCAGATAAATAGGAGCCGTTTCCTCAATTGGGTAGGTACGAACAAAAATCTAAAATTGAGAATAAGCCGGAAAGCTGAAATTCGAAAGAAAGATTTTCCGTAGAACAAAAATAACAACCTCGAAGAAAATATTCATTTTCCAAAAAAATAGGTGCCGTTCCCTCAATTATTAGGTATTGGGTACGAACTAAAATCCAAAATTGTAAGAGGACATTTCAGAATAATTTGAAACAAAAATGTTCCGCAGAACAAAATTAACATCCTTGAGTAAAATATTTATTTTCCAAATAAAGAGGAAACGTTTTCAATCCAGGATAGATACGACAAAAAAATAAAAAATTGAGAAGTACACTTCGAGATTAGATAAAAATCTGAAATTCGAAAAAGTGTACCGCAGGGTAAAATATTGATTCTAAATAAATAGGACCGCTTTCGTTCTAGGGGTAATTAACACCAATCCAAAATTGAGAAGTTTTAACGTCGAAATTTTTGAATTTTGCAGCCGTAGCGAAGCGCGGGCATACATCTACGCAAAACCTAATTTCATCACAATCAGATTGAAGTTACCACGAACACATAAATTGACCCTTTCAAAAAAATTTTAATCCCCCAAAAAACAACTTCGCGGTAAAATATGGTTGCTATGGTATAATAATTATAATAGGGTACACAATAAAATTTGAAAGCAAATAATTTTGTCTGAAAGCCTCATCAAACAGTATGATAAATTCATGCATCAAAAAAATAAAGGCAAAATTTTGGATTCATGACAAATAGTGTGATACCGCCTTAACGGCGGTGAAACTACCGCCGTAGCGATTGGTCCCGCTTAGTCCAACAAATGCGGTAGCTACCAAGAGTATATTATACGCCACAGCTTACTTTGACGATTTCAGCTAATTTCAGAAAAAAAACTACACAGCTCAGGATAAAAACTAGTGTTTCTTTCGTATGGGGCAAACTCACAGACGAAGAATATAAAGTTTCAACAAAATCCATTAAATTTACTGTTAACTTGTTGTGTATTATTGAAAGAATAAATTTTATGGTTGGGTTGTCAAAACTGTTCAAATCTGAAAGTACAGGCCGAAAAAAGTCCAAGAGCCCTCAGGGAAATGACCAGTTGGACCTTGGTTTCTCCACAGGACGTTACCTGTGGTATAGTTTGAAGATAGATGATAATAATTCAGATATGATACTTATGAAAGATCTCTGTCTTTTTACCATTATATAAATACANAAAAAAAATAAAAAATAATAACACTGCGTGCTATAAAAATTATTCGCCAAGTCATCACCCCATAAAAGATATGAAATCTATTTTGGGCCCCGCTATACCTAATGACAGTGCCGGCCCTAGGGTAGTTCGGGGCGTTCCGTCGAACAGGGCGCCAGAAAATGGGGGCGCTGACAATTGAAGGTGCTGAAAATTAAATGAATAAAGCGTAAAGAAGTAGCTCTTGTGCAATGAGAGTAAAAAAAATCATGAATGGCCATTCACGGAAAGTTACAATTGTGCTTTTTAAAAATTATTTTTATCATTTTAGCGGTTTGCTGTAGAAACGTAAAATTTTAATATGTTAAATTTTGTCATTTGAAAATGATTTTTTTTAAAATTTGATTAAGATATTTTTAACGTGAAAATGCATGCTATGCGTGCATTAAGAACGCTTTCTACTTTATTATTTCTTATACCTTTTCTGAATTTTCTTGTGAAATAATAAAAAAATGTACTTATTCAATATCGGGTGATATTATTTGAGCCGGCACTGCCTAATGAGTTTAAATCCACCCGACTCCACCCCAAACGATTTAGTCTGATTTCCTCTTGACCAACACACAGACTTGTTGGGGTACTTTTGATCATTATTAAACGTAACACATTTTATGAAGCGCTAAAGTAAAACAGAGTGGTCCCTATCACCCAGTGGTTAATTTATAACGAATTGAGGTACCCCACCAAGACTGTGTGTTGGTGAAGAGTGAAGAAATTATGAAATCGTTTGGGGTGGGATCGGAATTTAATCTCATTAGGTATTTCGAAGTAAGGAACAGTGGATAGAGGGGCCCAAAATAGATTTCATATCTTTTTTGGGGTTATGACGAGGCTAGTAATTTTTATAGCAGGCAGTGTTATTTTTGGGGGGATTTCAAAAATACTCAAAACAAAATTGTGACTATGGTTTATTTATTAGGTATCTATACATGATGACACAGAATAGGAATTAGGGGAGGTAGAACACGTCATTTCGAACAACAAATATTCCATTGAGTATTTAGTTGACAGATACTTAGTAAAGTCTGACGCTCCCCCACTAAATCGCTTATAAAAAACTTTCAGATAGAAAAAAAAATGAATATTATATAAGCGATATTATGAAAACGAAGAGAAAACGGCATATACAAACCCACTCATTAAAGTGTTTTGTGCTAGAATTGACGCGTTCCACCTCCCCTCGGGCTGAGTCAAAATGTATGTTACCATAATCCTCTTTAGAGATGGTATCTAGAATGTTTGTAGTGATTTTGAACTATTATTTGAAAAAAATTGTATGTATGAACTACAATTAATTTGATGAGATACGAGCGCTTTCTTCTGTTACGACACTGTCAAGTAAACTAAGTTCTTTCAAATAGTCCACTTTATTTTGTTTTGTTTTTTAGGGCAAAAAACACATTTATTCGGAAAGGTAAATATCAATTATTTATTAAGCGTTCTTTTCATATATAGTACAAGTGCAAATGCTATCATAATCCGCATTCGCAACACTTTTACATTCAATATTCGCTTTGTATTTTAGATTATCCAGGGTTACATTAATTTTACAGACTCCATTAGCACATGCATTTGTATTTGCAGTGAATTGTGCACCTTTATATTCCTTTTGACATGCAGATCTTGCTTCTGTTAAGGAATAAGTTACACAAAAAGAATCCTGTGGATCTTTACAAATATCTTTAATGTTATTGATATGTTCTTCTCTAGTGTCAACTAGTGTGTATGTATCAGCATTTGCCTCTAAAATAAAATAGAAATTATGCATCATTATTAGAACTAAAGGGACCTAAAAAAATATCTTACGAATAACGAAAGTCCCACCACAGTACCCACCACAAATTTTGCATTTCCCTAAAAATCTATATTTTCATTACCTACACCTATGACTTTGCCAAAAGGAAGAATCGTGTACCAAGTATATTCGTCAAAGCAGCTTTCTCAGCATTTCCCTTCTGTAGAACAAACCTAGGTAGATATTTGTTGGAGAGTCTTTTCCTGACTCCCACTATTATTATTATTATTAATTGTGGCGACCTTTCCTTTCGGAATTCCAAGTGCTGCGTCCACTAGTTAGGACTATTGCACACCTGATCCCCACTATATTTGGACCGGCTTATGATCCGGACTTGCGATTTGATAGACCATGATGTATTAAAAAGAACATTTCCCATACACAAACATGCCCTCAGAATCTTAATCTTGCAAATTTTAATAAAATTGGATGATCAAAACACTTGCAGTTTTTTTTTTTTTTTTTTTTTTTATTTTTTNTTTTTTTTTTTGGTTTGGAGGTAATTCACGTGAATTACCTCCATTCGTGAATTACCTCCACTTGCTTTGCAGACGTTCCCTTGACAAGCTCTCTACAATGTAGATGTAGTGTCTACATGATTATAAAGCTATACTACCTTTGATAGTTTAGAAACAAAACTTTAGTGGGTAGGTAAATAATATTACTGCCCGCCCAATTCCTATAAGAACTCGAAATTTGGGCTTTGGGAACCTCAGAACGTGTTTCGGCATTGAAAACTCGACATCGAAAAACCCTTTACAATACTTTCCTAATTAGATAAAGAAAATACTATGTCTTCACTTGACTATAAATGGACTATTTACAGTCAAGTGAAGATATAGAATTTTCTTTATCCAATTATGGATTTACTTGACATAGCATCCCAATTCGAAAAAATTAATACTTTCCTATTTATAGAATAATAAGGAAAGTAAAAAAGATTTGTACTGGGCTGAACTTTTCTTTGCAAAGATTTTTATGTCATAACACGAATTGAGGTACCCAGAGCTGAAATCTCGGTGTCAGCTATTGTTATCTGATAGCGAGCAATATTAGGTATGTCATTTAAACGGTAGTGTTTGTCATTCTATATATATTTTCAATATATAGATATAACATGACTCTTTCACGCCAAGATTCGTGAAAACCGACAAAAACAAGCAAAAACCGCCAAGAGTGGGCTCATTCCATACATAAAAGAGATTAAAGAACTTATCATCAACAACAGTAAATACTGGCCGCCATCTTGAAAACAGCAAAAGTGGAAGTATTTGAAAATGATATTGTTGGAAATAATTAAGTTCTATAATCTTTTAAATTTTAAAAAGTTTTTCTGGAGCAGTATCTTTTTTTTCAAGAACTGCGCAAGTTGGCAGCTCGAAATAGAAAAAAAAATGCATTAGTCGACTCTGAAAAACTTTCGGGGAAATATTTGAACATTCGCCCACGGACCCCACGGTCCCTCAGGGACAAAATTCGGGGGGGGGGGCATGCCAGTTTTTCGCGAAATTCAAATAAAATGCCTACTATGTCAATGTATGTTATCAATGTATGAAATTTCTATGAAAATGTATGTTTAGGCTCGTAATATGAGTACCACTAGCACGTGGTCGATAATTCATTATATTTGATCAACTAATGGTTGAATATCACTGAGGCTTCGAGTTTTTCTATTGGAAGGACTTATACAGGGTGTCCCAAAAGTCCAAGACCGCCTTAATATCTTTTGAACAGCTTTATGTGGAGTTTTGAAATTTTGCATGGAATTATACACCAAATTAAACCACCTGATGGTGTGACCAAAATCAGGCACGGGTCCCATGTGGTCCCCAGGGGGTCCAACTTTGGTTTTTTAAATACGAACCCCCATCTTTTGTTTAATTTTCAGAAAGACAATAAAATTAGAAGTACTCTGCAAAAAAAAATATACATCTAGCGTGTTTGGTTTCAAAATGGCGGCCATTTGAATTTTCCAAGATATGACTTCCAAGAGTGTCTAAAACTAGGCGACTTATGTCTAAAAAGCAGGTTCCTCAATATTTGTGTGCTATGCAATCATTCAATATACCATTGTAAAAAATTCGCCTAGTTTTAGACACTCTTGAAAGTCATATCTTGGAAATTTCAAGTGGCCGCCATTTTGAAACCAAACACGCTAGGCGTGTAAATTTTTTTGCAAAGTACTTCCAATTCTATTTTCTTTCAGAAAATGTATCATAAGATGGGGTTCGTATTTAAAAAACAAAAGTTGGACCTCCTTGGGGCCACATGAGGTCAGCCCCAGAAAAATTGGTCACACCATCAGGTGGTTTAATTTGGGGTATAATACCATGCAAAATTTCAAAACTCCACATAAAGCTGTTCAAAAGATATTCAGGCGGTCTCGGACTTTTGGGACACCCCGTATAATATCGCTCATATGATGATTTTGGCACTTGCGACCGTTTTTATGGTAATTTTTTTTAAAGGAGAGTAAGGGATCTTTGGTGAACATTTCCGTTTGGAAAATGTCTTTTTAATAAGTATAAAAGTCATTTTGTCAGAATTATGTTTCATTTTTTCAAAGGGTGTTTATTTATGACAATGCAACCAAATGGGTTCCAATTTTTTAATCGCCCATAGCTCGGGACTCAAACCCCGGACTAAAAAAAAAATATTAAAACGTTATTTTATTCATAAATTGATAATATTCATAAATAGTAGGCATTGCATTTGAATTTAGTGAAGAACGGGCATGGTCCCTACTGGACCGTGGGTGGATGATTTAAATATTTTCCTGAAAATTTCTGGATCGTCTTTATACATAAATTTTTATTTCGAACTTCTAACTTGAACGGTCGATGAGAAAAAGATAGTGGCCGGTAGGTCTGGGACACTCTGTATATATGAGGCTACCATTTTTAAGTTCTAACTATCCCATTATCAAATGAGGCAAAATTTCTGCGAACCAAGACATCTTGTTCACAGGCGGACACACGGATCAATGGCTGAAAATCGAGATTTGTACTCTTGGGACCTCAAAACGTGTTTTGGCATTCAAAACTTGAGATCAAATATTTCGGCCCATAACAATACTTTCCTATTTACAGGATGAGGAAAGTAAAAAAAATTGACAAAAAATGGAAAAATAAACTAACCAGTATATCTTAGAAAAATTGCAGTTGAAACTAAAATAACAAATATTGGCGATAGCCGAACAAAAGATTGATACAACGCCATTCTAAAGAAATTGATATTAATGTGGAAAACGAATGATAGAAATCAAGAGGAACTGATCGGTTTTATAGGCAACTTGAAAATATAAATCATATAATAATGGATGCCAGAATATCAATAGCGAAGCAATAACATCAATCAAAAGATCAATACTATAACAGCAAGAAATGGTGGAAAAGAATTTGAACAAACTGTCCATAGGCCTATCTGGGGTAAAGCACAATTTTTGCCCGCAATTCAAAAAAGTTCAATAGACCTCAAACCTATGTCATGCATTGGAAGCGACTGCAAATACTACGAACGACTGAGCTAAATGAATGCAGGTAAATTACGCCTTGTCCACTATAAGCGTACCTATTTTATCAAGGTATTGCAAAGTAAATAAAAAAAGTTAGACCGAGCGTGACCATATGGTCACGGCAAGACAAAAATGGCCATAGGAGACACCCAGATTGAAAAAAATATAATTGATTTAGCAAAATATGTTCCTTGAAGTATTCTGAATGTAATTATAACTTTAAAAATAATACAGCATGTCAAACGTATACTACTATAACGATCTGAATCGTTACTCATTTTGAAAAAATCACAGATTTCGAAAGTATACAACAATACGACGAGAGAGGGGGGAAAGGAAACGGGGGAATCCCCCACTTTCTGAGGGACCTGTTGATAAGACTGTTGGAATAAAAAAAAAATCGAGTTTTTTTGAAAATAATTCAACTTTAAGAATTCTGAAAAATCATCTAAGTTACAAAATCACGAATTCAGCAATATGGAAGAATAGCTCATGTAGGAAAATCGCTATTGCAGGAAACTAATTTTTAAATATGGTGCGACTATTTAGCTTGTACAGCTTCGGTATATTTTTCGAACATTAAGATTCTTTCATGTATAAATGAATATAACCTCGTACTACCCGTGCAAAGAAAAGCTACTATCGATGTCGAAGTGAAAAATCTCGAAAGCCTTCTTACTGATTTGCAATTTTTACGTACTCAGTGGAATGCAATTCTCAACGAATTCTCAACTATTCCAGTCAGTCGAAAGTGAAGCGTAAGAATGTATTATTGATGAAGAAGTTGAAAGGGGCGCTAGCCACGGTGGAAAAAGCAGCGCCCAGGAAATATTATCACATTTTCATTACTTTTTCTCCGGTGGCTGAAATTTGGTATGTAGGTTCGCTTTATATTCTAGATGTGCAATAAGAAAGGATTTTCTAATATTCCAACCAAGGCCCCAGCCACGGGGAAAAAGGGGCGCGTTTACATATGAAAATCGTCACAGTTTCTTCGTACCGGTACATTTTGGGAGGTCGGAATTTGGAATGTAGGTTTGTTTCATGTTCTTGATGTGCAATAAGAAAGGATATTTTAATATTCTAACTGGAGCGCCAGCGGCGGGGGAAATAGGCACGTCCATAAAATTTTATGAACTTTTCGTCACTGTTTCGGTGCCGGTAAATTTTCGGTGCCTGAAATTTGGTATGTAGGTTCCTTTTATGTTCTAGATGTGCAATAAGAAAGGATTTTTTAATATTCTAACTGGAGCGCCAGCGGCGGGGGAAATAGGCGCGTCCATAAAATTTTATGAACTTTTCGTCACTGTTTCTCCGTACCGGTAAATTTCCGGTGACTGAAATTTGGTATGTAGGTCATTTTATGCGTTCTAGATTTGCAGTAAGAAAATTTTAATATTTCAAATGGGGCGCCAGCCGTGGGGGAAATATTATCACGTTTCCATCACTGTTTCTCCGTACCGGCAAACTGTTTCTCTCTACCGATAAATTTCCGATGGCTGAAATTTGGTATATAGATTCGTTTTATGTTCTAGTTGTGCAATAAGAAAGGATTTTTTAATATCCCAAATGAGGAAAAAGTCGCGTCCATCAAATTTTATCACCTTTTTATTTCTGTTTATCCGTGCTAGTAAATAAGTGTAGTTTTGCTGATCAAATGATATCCCCTGAACGGCCTAAATTAACATACCCCCTACTGGGGTCTACGAGACTTTCCAGGAAGTAGACATTAGGTATGCTAAAAGAGCCGCGACCCCATGACAATAGGAGGCGCTGCGCCAATCAAGTCTCACGAGTACCCTTTGACCAAGATAGCTTCTTCACAATATTTTTATTTTCGCTTTATTTTCTTGGGCAGTTAATTTTTATTTTTTAAATCTGTTCTTCAGATTTGAACATTCATATTTATCGTCATTTTTCTATCAGCTATTATAGTCCGTAGCGAAGCACGGGTAAAACAGCTAGTAAATTATATATCTGTGATTTAGTAGAAATAATACTATGAATTAACTTTATATAGAATGATCGAATTATCTATTTTCAAAAAGGAACGGCACTCCTTTTCACAATACATACGTAAGTACGTGAATTACCTGTTTTAACTACTATAACTGCCCATACTATCATTAAAAAAAAAATGGAAGGGCCCATTCTTTTTTCCCCCCGGCCCGGATTTTCTGTCTGGGGCCCTGCAGTGGATCAAAAGTGATTGGAAATTATAACAATACACGTGGTATACTCTCGCGAATTCAGAATAGTAATGCATACAGAGAAAAGTTGAGAAATGTCTTCATTAGCGAGAAAACATGGATGTAATGTAGACATCGTTCGTGGCCAGTTCGTCCCGCTAGACGGGACCAACTGGCCACGAACGATGTCGAAGCACGGGGTACACCTGCTCGTAACATATCTGACTGTGGTTAATTCAGCAGCCAGATGTTATTATAATACACAATGACAAACACATCGTCCTCAGGATGACTGCTTTCACACACCAAAACGACATGGAACCCGAAACACCTACCATCAGCGTTTTAGAACGCTATCGGTAACCTAATGTGAACTTGTTTCTACAACTTTGTAAACCATGAATCTAGTAATGGGTTTGATTTGAATGCGAATACCGCACGGCACCGCCACTACTACTACTACTAATGATGTCACCATAATACCCAAGGACACAATCAGCATAACAGTAACAATATTGATCAGTGTGTAACATAACAGTAGGTAATTATAAAATCTAATAATTAACAAGGATCGACTACAAGCTCACGCGACTACGAAATACTTTAGCCGATAATTTTAACGCCAGGAGCAATAAAAACTTGTAGATTGTAGAAGCGTGAGGTTGTAGTCGCTTCAAAAAGACGACTGGAGTAATATTAATCAATAGATCAACAGAGAAAATATTATGGATAAGTTAACAAACGGGCTGGTTCCTAACTAACCATAATAGCTATAGACGGCTCTTACTACAGCCAATGATTGGATTAATAAGCACCAAAATCCACCTTCTACCACGCGATTTTCTTTCTTCTGTAGGTTACATTGGATGTAATTTGTGTCTATTTTGATTTCGCAATTTTTTTTCAGCTTAACAGTCAGAGAGGGGTTTTAGTCTCCATTCGCCGAAAACTTACAAAGCTACCGACCAGTAGCGGATACAGGGGGGCGGTAGGGGCGATCGCCCCCCCCCCCTAAGATTAAACCCACGCCTCTCGAAAAAAGACTTGAGAAATTTGTGTTTATGTGTTTAAAAGAAAACGCATTCATGCTTCAATTTAGTGTGTGAAATATTCATACTAAAAAATTACAGATTCAATTTCATTAATGAATAAACCTAATTGCGAAGTCTTAATAGTCGAGCTATTTTCCTTGAACATCTTGTATAGACTTATTTCCTAAAAAAAATTTTAATACTAAATATGACATCAGAATTGAGCTCAACGCTTGATCGCCCGGATCGCCCCCCTCAACTGAACACCTGTATCCGCCCCTGCTACCGACATTGACATCACCCAACCTGATATGGACTGGGAATAGCCAATTTAATGGGGTAGAAAACCTGCGTTGTCACACACTAAGTAGAACTTAGCTGGACATTGCTTGACTATACAGTGATCTTATTTTTTTATACAGTATGTCTCAGAAGATTTGATTGATCATAGAGATAGAAAAGAGACTCGGCCATTCGATTTTTGATAGTAAAATCCAGGTTCGATCCGCGAAAATGACGATTTTTAAACAAAAGTTTTGGTTTCTCAAAAATTTTAAATGGAATGGTAGGTACCAATTTTATATTTTAATATAAAAGTTGGAATAAAATGAGAACTAAGTTTCACTTACATTTTTTGAAAAAAAAATAAAAATAAATAATAATCAGGGACGGCGGAGATAGAGATGTCAGAATTTCTATAGACCCTGTTTGACGTTGGTTTCGAGCTTCGATATTGTGAATTATTGTGGTTCAGAAAAGTTAACTCATCTACAGAAATTCCAAAGTAAAGTGCTAAGAAGCATAGTTGATGCACCCTGGTACATTAGAAACGATGACCTACACCGTGACTTTGGTGTAGAATCTGTTAAAGGTTGTATAAATCGTATAGCCTCAGAGCATGAAAAAAGGCTGAAGGATCATACCAACCCTGAGGCTATTCATCTTCTCAGGGTGCTAGCCTACGAGCTAGCCTAAGTGATCACACTTTGGCAACCACCCGTCCGTCGAATCTGCTTATGTTCTGCACGTAAGTTGAACTTGTTTACATTAATAATTTAGGTTAGATGCATATTGCTCATTAGATTTAAGAATCTAGAATGTAATTAATAGTAGTCGACAGGGATAATATTTAGAGAGAGAGAGAAAAAAATCTACTAAAATCATCAAAAGTACACATTTTCATTTTTATCAGTGTCGTAGACTGACAAAGTTAAATCTCCAGACAGTTTTTAAATACGGGCATTTTCCTGTAGAAAGTCTGATGTAAGATTATGATTTAGTACAAACAGTAGAAAGTAACTTCAATGTGGAAACATTTTAGCAAAAAATTACAAATATTAACCGATTCATTTTTCTTTTACAGTGGAACAAAGGTGCCATAAAAATGAGACATTTTCAATACAAAATGTTCAGAGGCGAATCCAGGGTAAAATTTTAGGGGGGGGGGGCTAAGGAAATAATATGCATTTATTGGTAATAATGTGTCATTAAAGGATTATATTATATGTTTCACCTATTGCAAGAACATGGAACTGGGGAAATCTCCCCCCACCCCATGGATCCGCCCCTGAAAATACTGTGGTTTTAGAATACATGTTATTTACCATGTGATCCGTCAATTTTTGTATCGCAAGCAGCTGTGAAAATGAATTGAAATATTTGTGCAAATACTAACACAGAATTAGAATGAAATGTCAGAGTTATTACAACCTATACCATAAAAATTAAACAGTGTGTAGAATGAAGAGATACACAAAGGAAACAAGGATCCTATGACATTTAGATAGCCAAGGCTGGAACGTCAGCCATTTTTATTGTATCACTATTTTATAATGATTGAAGAGAATGGTACAGAATCGAGCAGACGCGACTATTATAATACCTACTAATAATATCTTCGCTGAGACTCAGATCGATTTTTTAAAAAGTCAGTTTTTCACGAAAATTACAATGAATGAAAATATACGTATGGACCGTATGATAAAACTCATTTTATTTTAGATTAGATATTATTTCTTTTATTTTAGTTTATATTATTTTCATTTTTAATTTTAGCTTTTAATTATTAGTTCTGATTTTAATTTAATTAATTAAACTTTGAATCGATATTGTCAATTTCTAGGATTCGGCACAAGGCCCGAATGACGTTTTTAGGGATAAGCTACTTCATGAGAAGAACAAGTTTGTTTATTTTATCAATATAAGCGTTAAGATGAAAGTCCCCCAAACCAGAGAGGTTAAGAAACGTTTTTATCGGCCATGCCTCGATGGCATGGCCGATACCCAAGTGACACATCTGCATTACAATTATTGACCCAAGTGACACATCTGCATTACAATTATTCAACAATTGACACATCCGCATTACAATTATTCACCAATTGACACATCTGCATACAATTATTAACCCAAGCTACACATCTGCATTACAATTATTAACCCAAGCTACACATCTGCATTACAATTATTGACCCAAGCTACACATCTGCATTACAATTATTGACCCAAGCTACACATCTGCATTACAATTATTAACCCAAGCTACACATCTGCATTACAATTATTCACCCAAGCTACACATCTGCATTACAATTATTGACCCAAGCTACACATCTGCATTACAATTCCTAATGGTGAAAGTGGTCTGTCTACAATGCTAATTTTAGTAGTTCAGGTCTCAACTGTTATAATTATTATTATGTCTTGTTCTTGACGGTCCTCATGTGAGTGAGAGAGTTATGTACGAGTACTTACGTATTCCTACTTCCTATAACTTTATTATGAACACAAAGGGCGTATGAGAACAAACAGACTAATACCGGATATTAGGTATCTAACCATTCGAGCAAAGTCATAGCCTAAGATCGGTGTAAAAATATGAATTATTACTCACCTAATACCATGTGGACAAACTATAAGAAATGCCGCCCTAATTAGCTGCGGTTCAACGCTGCACGTACAATATCTATCAAATTATGCTTTAGGATTCACATAGAGTTGAAAGAAGAATATCGATATAACCGATATTGATATTATCGAAACATTAATATCGATAAGCAATATTATAGAATATATAAAATATCGCTTATATAGAAACCTTAAAATCGATATTATCGATGTAAATATCGAGACACTAAAGAAAATCAAAGCCTCGAAAGCTCTTGGTCCAGATGAGATCTCACCAATCATGTTAAAACATCTCTGTGAACATGGTGTTGCATACCTTACAAAATTCATTAATCATTCCCTACGTCTGGAAAACAGCAAGGATAATACCTTTATTCAAACGTGGGAAAGACATTGATTCTTCCAAATCATATCGACCAATATTGCTTTTATCTCCAGTTGCCAAACTGATTGAAAAATTAATACTCCCAGCTATGTCGGATAATATCAATCTTGAACCGCACCAACACGTTTTCAGGAAGGGTCATTCCACCACTTCAGCATTACATATCATACAAAATGTCATCAGTCGCGGCCTAAACCAAAAACAACTATGTTTAAGAACAATATTGGTAGCATTAGATCTGTCCAGGGCGTTCGATACCGTCTCTATCACTCAACTGCAACAAGACATCCTAGACAACTAGACACCCTTATGCCTTGGAGAATTAAAGAATGGCTTCACTGTTATCTAAGGGGGAGACAGACATACGTGGAATTTAGAAATGCAATTTCAAAACACCGTAGAATGAAACAAGGGGTCCCAAGGCGGGGTCTCATCACCTACCTTGTTCAACCTTTACATGAGCAACATGCCCACGCCATCTTCCAACATTACCCTTGTATCTTACGCCGATGATTGTTAACTGCTCATATCCGGTAATGACATTGAAGAGATGACTTGAACAACCACTTAAAAACGCTCCACAACTGGCTAGTTGAAAGAAAACTAGAACTGTCACCAGAAAAATCAACGGCTACACTCTTCACTACATGGACAAAAGAAGTCAACACGATACTAGATATTAAAGTCAATGGAGAAACATTTCCCAATACCGAAAACGAATAAAATATAATATGGAGATAAGGGTACTTTACAACGAACCCGATGTAGTGGCTGAAATCAAGAGTGCAAGACTAAGATGGGCAGCCCATGTCATAAGAAGAGATAACGACACCAACATCAAAAATATTTGGAAACATCAACCAGACGGGCGACGACCAAAAGTACGACCGAGGAAAAGATGGTGGGATCGGGTCAAAAGGACATGTCAACCATGAATATTTCATCCGATGATGCACACAACCGATCAATATGGAGACAGGCAATTGGCGGTATGCGTGGCCAAGGCTGTAAGTGTAAGTATTCGATCCCATGTTAACTTTCAATAAACATGCTGAGTTTACCATCAGCAAACTTAAAATCAGGAACAATATGTTCAAAACGTTGGCCGGAAGTAACTGGGGCAAGGATAAGGAAACCATAATTACTGTTTTCAAATCCATCACAAGACCTATCCTGAACTATGCAGCCCCAATATGGACACCCCAACTCTACCAAACCCACTGGTCCAAAACTTCAAGTCTGTCAAAACACGGCCCTAAGAACACCGACAGGTTGTCATCTGATGAGTAGTGTTTCTCACGTCCACACCGAAAATCAAATCCTACCTGCTAAGATACACAACCAAAGCTCAGTGAACAATACCTTCTCATGTGTCATAAAACACAACATCCATGCAACAATCTAGTCAAGGGAGAACTACCACCGCGTTGTATTCGTCAAGCTGTGCAATCATCCTACCAGTGCAATATACAAATTTTAGTCACAATACCTGTAGATAATATTCAACTCAAATCTAGTCTTAAGCATATTTATAAAAATACAGTTACCGAGATCACAGCTAGATTTAAACCAAATCGGGTACTGGGCACACATCCACCACCTATATCACAAGAGGAGAGATATTTACAATGAGACACTAGGACAAAATTAGCTCAATTAAGATCCGGGTTCTCTAAAATCCTTAACTCATATCAATTCAGAATTAATCCCAACATCCGAGATGAATGTTTCCTGTGTCATGGGAGCCCACATGATGCAAATCATCTGTTCAATTGTCCAGCGAAGCCAACTACACTAACTCCTGTGGACCTCTGGAATAAACCTGTCCGGTGGCCGAGTTCCTGGACCTGAACTTTCCAATTGAGAGAGAATATGGAGAGGAGTGCTGAAACGATGTCACTACTACAACAACAACATGTAAATATCGACATCCCAACATTCACAAGAAAATATGGAATGACCTAAACACACCGGATAAACGCCTAAAGAAAGAAAAAAAATGGCTGCAGGGTTGCAGCAAAGTGCACGACTAGTTATTGTTGCAACTTCTTTATATTTTTGTATCCCGCATTGATACGATAATCCGTGACAACAGACAAATAACTGTTAGAATAGGTATCTCCTAAGACAACATCTTTACTTCGATGAATATATAACTCGAGACACGAGTCATGAAATCTTTAAATAATGGTGAATAATGTAAATTGTAGGTGTATTTAATGACTAATGTACAAATCTCGATAAATGCACAAGTTGTTGATTGGATAACCTTGTTTTAACTTATGATGAACTACGGGGAAATGTTTGTAGGTACTTGAATGTTTAAATCCTTTTGAATGCGAAAACACGTTTTGAGGTCCCCGGAGCCCAAACTACGATTTACAGTTATCGAGACTGTAGAAAAAGGCAATGGTATACATTTAACTTTAATTAAAAGTTTGGTGACGGTATTCGTGAAAACGCCAAAAATCGTCCAAAATTGATTAAAAGTGGCAAAAAACAACCAACGATAGAGTTGACTTCAACCAAAAGAATTCTCGAGAATTCCATGCATAAAATTGTTACATAAATATATTATATATCCATCAGTTTTCAAGCTCTAGCTCTTACCGCTCTCATTTAAGGCAGAACCAAAAAGCGGTCTAAAACAGCAAAAAAAAATTGTGTTTGCGAATACATTGCCTGAAATTGATATGAATAGGAACCAAATTTTAAATTCTAGCTTTATCCATTCTAGTTTTAGGCAGAACCGCTCAAAAGTAACCTGAAATCGCTCATAAGCGGCCAACAATATATAATATCCCAATCGAAGGTATGTTTTACAACTCTTAATGAGTGAAGTTGATATGAATAGGAACCAAATATCAATTACTAGCTTACCGTTCCCCTTTCAGTCAGGATTCGCGAAAACCGCTAAAAATCGACAAAAAACGCCAACGGTATATTCGATTTTAAACAAAAGCTTAGTTTGCTGTTTATGGTATGAAGCTCACATATACATACCAAATTTCAATATTGTAGCACTTACCATTCTTGAGATATCTTGTTTAGAGACCGACAGACAAACACATATGGCTGAAACCCAAGATTTGGGCTCTGGGGAACTCAAAACGTGTTTTGGCATTGAAAACTCGACATCGAAAATTTCAGCCCATTACCTACAATACTTTCCTTTTTATAGGGTAAAGAAAATAAAAAAAACTTTATTTTTCAATTACTTAGCATCTGATTTCGAGATCATTTCATGTGGGAATACTAGGGTCTGTAACCGGGAAGGAGTGTCTGGCAATCCTTTTCAATATTTTTTTTTTTTTTAACTCGCATTTTTACTTTTTATTGGCCGTCCCGGATCAATTTTGGAGGAAAGGGGAATGACCGTAAAAACGTTTCCTAACCTTTCCAATTGGGTTAAAATTGGTTAAAAAAATTTGAAGTGTTGCCAGACTTCTCCTTATTGTATAAACTTCGTCAACTAAAGTACCTACAACCTCCCATAACATTCTGCGGTAATACACTGAAAACGATTGAAATTTTTTCGACAATGAGAAAAAATAAGCTGCCAAATAGTGACAAAAATTTTATGCAGTTGGAATTTCTGATGCACACTTCTCTAAAATACACTGCATACAGGGTGGTCCAGAGAAAGAACTTTGCAAGAATTGAAGAACTTATAGAAAAGAACAATTCCAACAATGCAAACAAACGCTCACATGCACAGACCGTTTTCCTTGGATTTCAAAATGGCGAAAATCTGTTGTTCAAAACTCATTAATTCGCTAAAGGAAATCACATACTTTTTTCTGGTTATAAAAGTAAGTAAAAATGGTTTGTGGGCGTTAGCAACGGAAATAAAATTTGCAGTACATTATAAAGGCCAATATAACATTTTCCTTTATTACCAAACAAAATCAGATACACCAAATAAAGAGAGAGAGAGAGGGGGGGGGTATCCGCCATCTTAAAAATAAAACAAAAACGGACAGTACATGTAGGAGTATTCATTGTTGGAAATGATGAGGTGTTATATAAACTCTTCAATCTGTGCAACGTTTTTCTGGACCACCCTGCATAACATTAATTGACTGTCTGTAGTAATAAGAATATTTGAACATACCTTAAGAAAAGCGAATACGATTAACACAAGTTGACATAACATTTTAGGCACATATCACAAAGTCCAAGCCACATGCTGTCATATAGCGAGCCTAAGCCTTTATTCCTTTAGTACACTGATTACTGATCCAGGCCATTTGTGTTGCTTTTCATTTCTGTGAACACAACCAAAAGCAAGCATAATTGAAATAAGGCCCTAAGCCCAGTGATTCCCAAAGTGGTCCAGGTGGACCCCCAGGGGTCCACGGGAGACTCGGCGAGGGTTTACGTTGGCATGACCAAAAAATGGGGTACACAATTAGTAAGCGGGGGTCCACGAAATTTGGTTTCGATAGTGAAAAACTAAAATGTTGGCTTGAGTTCACCTATCAATGTAGGTGTGTGCTTGCAATCTTCCATGAACTTGTTTGATTCTTCACCAATATAAATACGAATGCCATTTTTTCAATGCCACGAATGGTTTATTCGTGAAAAATCTCTTTCTCCTATCGCAGGTGGGTTACCCCGATAGGAGATATACTCGTACACCGATAGCACTTAGATAATCACATAAATAGAGAAACAACCCTCACAAAATTTCCCAAATAGATCAAGAAGGGGATTCTGAATTCCGTAGCTAGGACATGTATCCGGGTTTGAATGGGGGGTTTGCCGGGGGGTGGGGTAACCATAGGGGATCTCTTTTTTTTTGGGGGGGGGGTCGTAACACTGCGGGTTGCCCTGCATTTCTGCTCGCGGCTATTGTCATGGTTATGGAATGGAGAATGATTTGTAAAATTTGTAAAATTCTGTACTTTATCTTGTTTATTCAAAATGTATATTTTATATATTGTTCTTTTTTTGTAATTTTTGTAAAATTTTGTTTGTTTAAATATACTACAACTCAGGTTGTGAATTGTTTTATTGTTTATATATAAAAAAATATATATATTTATGTTGTAATATGTATATTTGTAACGTTTGCCTAAAGTGTACCTATGCATTGAAAATTAACTACTGAACAGAGCCGTTATTAGATACTTTCATAAAGGAACAGAAAGCCGAGAAAGGTTGACCATTTTGTCCCCACTTCACTAGTATTTTTTTTGTTTCTTCACAAATTGTTGGTGTTGACCAACTTATTTGACATCAATTCTCACTTTTTTTCGAAAACTGTTAATTTGTGGTCTAATTGGGATCTAATTTTTAACTTTTTTTTTTCTTCAAGTTTTGAGAATATGGTAGAAATGTAACTGTGCAGGGGGTTAATCAGAACCAGCAAAATTTTGAAAAGGGTCTATGAGAAAAAAAAACTCTGCCAATGTGACACCTGGGTTTATTATTTTTCTGGCAAAAAATAATAAATTTTTTTGGGGGTAACCCCCAAAAAAATTGAGGGGGTTATCGTGATGATTCCAAATCTGGGGCGTAATTAGACCCTAAATTTGACATACTTACCAAATTTGAAGTCTCTGGCTCTTACCATTCTCTTTTTAGACAGGATTTATGAAAACCGTTTTAAAGCGGTAAAAACACCAGCGGTATATTTGATTGAACCCAAAAGTTTTGGAACTAGCTGGGACCTCAAATATGACATACATACAAAATTTCAAATCCCCAGCTCTTACCATTCTCCTTTTAGACAGCGATACAGAAAACCGCTAAAAAGCAGCAAAAATCGCCAAGGGTGTATTCGATTGCACCCAAAAGTTTAGGGGACACAATTAGAGCCCAGATGGGACCTATATACCAAATTTCATCCAAATAGATCAAAAGTGCCCATCACGGCGTACGGCGCGGCGGACAAACGGATTTTTTTTTATTCGATTTTTGGATTCTACGTACCTTGAAACGTATAATATCAAATTTTGAGGGGGGTAATTTTTTTTTCCCGTGACGATTCCAAAGATTCATTATTGAAAATAATAAACCAAAAGTTTGGGAACCTCTGCCTTAAACCTTAAGCGATGCAACATGCAACCATTCCATTGATGACTCCACAGAGTCCACATAATGTACATTCTTTTTTCGGAGAGACCTAGCGGCAGTTTATACTTATAAAACGCTAAGCCCAGTTGGTATACTGACTGACTCATAATCAACGTAGCTCCACCATGGCCAAACGTAGAGACTTGATATTTGGTAAACAATCGAAAGTTGAGGTAGAAGCAAGTTAGCAACAAAAATGTCGCTTTTTAGCGAGTTTCTTTGCAATCTTTTCTGGGCAAACTAAAGGAGATAACGATGACCGAGATTAGACCCCCCAAAATAGTATAAAGGACCCCATTAAAAATTAAAATTTTCCGGTCTGCCCGATCTATGGCCGGTTTTCGCCGCCAAAAAAATGGAATTGAGAAGTACTCCTTCGGGATGAGCGAGAAAGCTGTAATTTAATACAAAGCTGTTCCCCAGTACAAAAAGTAATATCATTTTCTAAATATGAGCCGCGCTCCCTGGGGGTAGGTTACATCAAAAATCCATAATTGAGAAGTACCACATCGGGATGAGAGAGAAAGCTGAAATTTAAGTTTTGTATTCTGAATATTTTACTGGGGTCTCAGTCTATGATTTTTGGAGGGGGTTCCATTCCCATCAATATTTCTATAACTCATATCATTTCTAATAGTGATCTATGATCTACCATAAAAAAATCGGAAAATCGGCCGTAACTGAAAAACGATTGTAGAGTTTTGAATTTCGATAATTTTTCTAGGGTCACAGTCTCCCAGTCT
Source organism: Pachypsylla venusta (assembly GCA_012654025.1). Classification (NCBI taxonomy): domain Eukaryota; kingdom Metazoa; phylum Arthropoda; class Insecta; order Hemiptera; family Aphalaridae; genus Pachypsylla; species Pachypsylla venusta. Next base: position 7,262,735 of record CM022881.1, read on the forward strand.
ATGGTTTTGAGGGGTCCATTCTTATCATTTTTTCTATATCTCTTATCGTTTCTAATAGTATTTTATAATTAATCATAAAAAAAAAAAATCGGAAAATCGGCCGTAACTGAAAAACGATTGTAGAGTTTTGAATTCCGATAATTTGTCTAGGGTGTCAGTCTATGGTTTTGAGGGGTTCATTATTATCATTTGTTCTATATCTCTTATCGTTTCTCATAGTATAAAAACAATCGGAAAATCGGCCGTAACTCAAAAAACTGTTGTAGAGTTTTGAATTTTGATAATTTTTCTGGGGTCTCTTTTGGTTTTGGGAGGTCCATATCTCTCACCGTACGGATACCTAAATCATAATGGGAAATACTGTCATAATGAGACTCAATTTTTAAGTAATTACTTAACCTCCAGCCTCTGACCCTTGACGCGGGATTCTTATTAGCTTTTTTTTATTTTAAAATCATGCAATGTGGTAAGAATTTGAAATTGTTTGAGTGAAAGGTACTGTGTAGTGTGTATGGTGCATGTTTAATTTTTACTGATTCTAAAAGTAAATCAGATAATATCAGATACTTCTTACAAGTAGGTCGACTTGGACAAATACCGAAGAAGGTGCACTGGCAGGAGATACAAAATACCTACAAGGTAAATCATACTCTAACAAACAAAAAACTTCTTATACACGGTGTTTCAAAAGGTTATGCAAAAAAAAAAAGAAACCACGTACAGTGGAGCTCAAACAAAGGCCACTTTGCTTAATAAACCCCTATACAGAAATGGACCCCAAGATAGCTAGGGCAAGGGGGGGATTTAAAGCTATAATCTTAGGGGGGCGGTGCAGCACTTTGGGAGGGGATACTTCCGGAGGGCACAGGATAGCTCGGGGCCGCCGCACAGGGGGAAATTTTGAATAATTAGAATCGTCCTACGCGCAATTTTTGTGATTTTAAAAGGTCAACGAATGGTTTTAGACAAGAGCTATTCCGGTCTTTTTTGTAGCAATACAAAAATACCTTAAAAAAAAAANATACGCATCAAAAAATTTTAGGCATTTTTATTTCATGACCCCCCCCATAACTCCGCCCCTGATCGGGAGAAAAGTGCCAAATACTCACCAAAGCAGCATGATAACAATCGGAGACGTCATGCAAAAAATGAAGTCAATCTCAAAATAATTCCATTTTCAATAATTATTTTTCGATTTTTAAGTGCCAACTTTAGGTGGCCCTAGCTACCTTGGGATCCATTTCCGTATAGGGGTTTATTAAGCAAAGTGGCCTTTATTTGAGCTCTGCTATATGTGGTTTCTTTTTTTGCATTACCTTTAGAAACACCCTGTAGAATAGGAGAATTGCTTTGTGTCCTCAGGTGGATGAACTTTTTATTTGCTGATGTGTAGAGTTAACCCTAGGATTGCCAAGGGTGGAGGCACAAAGTACCCGCGTTTTAACAAAAAGCTTGTAGTAATCAAATTATGATACTTATTTTAATGAGACCTTTAATAGCTGTCACAAACAATATTTTCTGATGGAAAATATTGTGTATAAAAATATGTATGTTCTAAGCATTCTAAGGGATGATATTGAATACATTGTGGTAAACACTGTCAAAAGACATTTGTCTGTGTGGAATGTCAGGAAGGACAAAGTTCTGGTTCAGAATAGATTTCCTATAGGGTCTAGCGATTTTTTTTTTTTATTTCATTTAGGTACATTATTTTATTCCTGGGATTTAATTTTATTTTTATGTAAGATAACAAAATAATATTTGATTTAGTTTATATATTTTTTAGATTTTAATATAGAAATAAGGCCTTATGGCCACCCTGCCAATGCACGTAAATGAATGTAGGTGGGCAAACCCAGGGTTAAGTCGCATCCACACTACACAGTGAAAGTGACAGTGGTCTCTCAGTGTATATTTGATATTTGAATATTTGCTATGCTTTAGGATTTAAGGAGTAATTTTAATTTAAATAAGGGGGGTTCCTTGGAGACACATTTTTTCAGCGCATTAATCAATTTTCTCAAATAACTCGAAAACTTTTGACCAAAGTTTGAAGAAAAAGATTATAATTATGTTGTGCCAACGAATCTACCGAATTGGTGACACGAATCGTTGACCTTTCTTGATATATTATTTTTTTTTGTCGCCCTGTCAACTCAACTCATTCGAAATATTCTTCGATACACCAATTAATATTTTGGACGTCTCCGTGGCAGATTGTGCATTACACCCGGCTTGCATCAAGGAGGTTCCGGGTTCGATTTCTGGAGGGTTAAAAATTTGAAAAAGGCTTTTTCGATTTTTTTACTTGGTCTGGTTGTCTTTGGGCATAACTTAGCCTCCTGAGGACAATTGAGTAGCTATGGTAATAGCGCCAAGTGGTAGTATTGAAGGTAAAAATTGTGAAAGTGTAGCTTAGGATTAGTGATATTCTAGGAGTGAATGTTCAAAATACATTGTATTGTTATGATGCCCACAAACATTGTGACATAACAGTACAAAGACATATTCATTTACATTTTACAATGAATGTTATATAAAGCAGTTTGGTGAATATTCTGTGGGAGCAGTGTGTTTGTAAATATTGCATGACGCACAGGACATGAGTTATGGCATTTTACTAGTACCTGACCCACCCAGTATAAATATCATGCTCATTGTATATAGGTACATGACTGAGCTATCATTGAGGAGCGCGGTAGCACTCCGCCCGCCAAGTCTAATACAATGAGCGTTGCACAAGTGATATAGCACTTTTCAGGCCTCACGGTAAAAATATGTAGAGTGACTTTAGTTGAATGTTTTATTATCGGATGGGTAGATAATGAGATAAAATTTTCCAAAAGTCATCTGGAAGTGGCAGAAAAAAGTGGGTCCTCATACCTACAAACTATATTTCGTGTTAATATAGTCGGTAGCTTTGCTTACTTTTGACGTACGCCAGTGGCGGCCCGTGAATTTTTAGCCTGGGGGGCTACATGCCCCCCAGACATTGCTAAAAATGCAATAGAAGTTGATTTTTTGGCTTACCTGACTAATATATCAAAATTTGAGTCATATTTATATTTGGTTTCCATTTAATTCCTCATCCAATGATAGGCTTTGGAATTTGCATGTTAAAAGGTTAGGTATTTATTTATTTGGTAAAATTTTTTTACCTAAAAAATTTTAGGTAAAATTTTTAGGCCTTCATCTCAGTAATAATCTGAAATGGAAAAACCACTTAGAAAATTTAAAACCTCGATTAGGATCTTCTATATTTGCAATTAAATCAATCAGAAGTCATCTCGGAGAACATTCAGCTCGCATCACCTACTTTTCATATTTTCACTCAATCATGAGTTACGGTATTGCTTTCTGGGGACCTTCTCATCAAACTCAGGAAATATTCATTCTTCAAAAAAGAGCTCTTCG
>CM022881.1:7267540-7281024 GCA_012654025.1 Pachypsylla venusta
AATCTATACTTATAAAACGCAAAGCCCAGTTGGTATACTGACTGACTGATAATCAACGTAGCTCCACGATGGCTAAACGTAGAGACTTGAAATTTGGCACGCAGGTCCCTTTTAGTATGTAGGTGTAATAAGAAAGGAAAAAATTTAAAGTTCAAGTGGGAGCAAGTTACCGCCAAAAATGACGCTATTTACCGGGTTTTTTTGCAAATTTTCTGGGCAAACTAAAAGAAATAAGGAAAAATGACAGAGAATATTAGACCCCCCCTTAAATAGTATACAAGGACCCCATAAGAAATATAAAATTTGAAAATTTCCGGTTTCTTCCCGATTTATGGACGGTTTTCACGACCAAAAAATCGGAATTGAAAAGTACCACTTCGGGATGAGTGAGAAAGCTGAAATTCGATACAAAGGTGCTCGGTAGTACAAAAAGTCATATCCTTGAAAAAAATAATAAATTTTCTAAATAGGAGCGGTGCTCACTCTGGGGGTCGGTTCCATCAAAAATCCAAATTTGTAATCAACAATACATTTTAAATAAAAAATAGTTATATACACTGAAAGGGGGACAAATTAAAAGATGAGATTACACTTTTTCAAAAAAGAATCAATTTTGAACATCTCCTGTCTCAGACAAGAAAACAGGCCAGATTCAAGACTGATCTCTTAAAGTGGAAAATTTCAGACATTCATTTAAGATGTGCTTTATAGAACCACAAACATCACATGTAGGGGTCTGCGTGTCACCTGGGTGTGACCGAAGGGTATATATTAAGTTACCTATATCACACAAACCATAAAATCATGACAACTGGATTAAAATTATAACGAACACTTAATTTGACCCTTTTAAAAAGAATTGAAATCTCCCCAAAAACCACTTCATGGTAAAAAGTCATTACTCACAAAAAGCACTGAGATCAAAACAATGCCCGCCTGAATTGCATATCTTTTTCTCACCTTTTAGATTTTCCTTTTTCAAAATAATTCACTAGTTTTTAAAATCCCACAAATCTCACAAAGGACACTTTACGATTTTTATTCGCAACATTTTGCACTTTGGCAACTCACTTTCACACCATTGACGGTATGCCTTAATGAGGTAGAGTTGTGAGATTTTTAAAATACCTAATGTAAAAAAGAAAGGTTTTAAAAGGGAGAAAAAAAGATATGCAATTCAGGGGAGCACTATTTTGATTTGAATGTTTTTTGTGAGTAATGACTTGGCGGGAATTTTTTCCCGCGAAGTGGTTTTTTGAGGGGATAAATATTACATGACATGAGTCGTCATGTAAGTCAATCTACAAGCACCTAGCAATTTGAAATGTTTTAAAAAAATAATGTAGGTAATATTAATTTGACATGGCCACCATTATGTTATAAAAGTCATGTACAGGGTGTCTAATAGGAGCGGATATATTTATTTTAAAACAGAGGAGCGTAGCTTAAAACATATTTAGTTCTATTTGGGAAAACTATGACCTCTTCAAAAACATTTTCTGGTGGTATTCAAACTTTTGGCACTTTTAGTGGAATTTTTGTAATTGGATCGCACAAGAAAAAACTATGCCAATGTGACACATGGGTTTATTATTTTTCTGGCAAAAAAATACCCCCCCCCAAAAAAAATTGAGGGGGGGGTTCTCGTGACGATTCCAAATCTGGGGCGTAATTAGACCCTAAATTTGACATACCTATTAAATTGGAAAATCTCTTACCATTCTCTTTTTATTGCCAATGGTGTATTTGATTGCACCCAAAAGTTTCGGGGCACAATCAGGGCCCAGATGGGACCTATCTATAAACAAAATTTCATACAAATCGGTCAATGCTAAGTGGCAAAAGTGCCCAACACGGCGGACGGCGCGGCATACGGCAGGCGGCGCAGCGGACAAACGGATTTTTTTTATCGATTTTTGGATTTTACGTACCTTGAAACGTCTAATATCAAATTTGAGGGGGGTAATTTTTTTTTTCCATGACGATTCCCAAGGTTCATTATTGAAAATAATAAACCAAAATATTACTTGATATCCGTGCTCAAAACAGGGCCGGATATATTCCAAGATGATTTCTAAATACTTGTACAACCATAATTATGTGTCTGCTTCAGATCAAATTCGGTGAAAGTCATTATCGAAAGAAAAAAAAAAAAAAATGCAAAGATGTTTATCAACTTGTAATAAAGATAAAAATTCATTTAGTCCGGCCCTGGGTGGCACTCATATCTGGGACCCGTTTCAAAGATCGAAAATCACGGAAACATGTTTCCTTACTTCAAGAAATCTTTCAAATTTTTGACAAACCTAAAGAGGTACGGCAAAGCAAAGACGATTAAAAGCTTAACTTCTAAAATAACTCCGGTCCTGTTTTTGAGTGAAGATATCCAATAAATCTCAAAGCCGGTACTTTTAACTTCTTGTGCGTTTCAAAGATGTATAAATATTATGAAGGAATAATTGGTAGTTCTTAGTATGATTTTAAATTTGAGCCCCAGTGGCCTATTCATTTAAAAAAAAATTCTAATGTTAGACAACTTCGAAAATACCTGCTGGGCTCCTGAAGATGCTCATTCATTCTAACATAAATATCATAAAAAATAGATCTTAAGTTATGGCAACCAAAATTTATAGCTCGAGCTGTCCAAAGTTAAGAGCGGGAAGACTGTACCTATTAAATTAAAAAATAAATGGCAGGTTAATTAACTAGCGATTAGCGGCATTGTCAAAGGCTGTGTTGCATCTGATGCTACAGTGCGACGGATGTCATAATATAGAAAAGTATATTCTTATTTTTAATAGAAAGAAACAAACAAAAATAAATCATTTTCATATCCACGGCTATAATAACCTTGAAATTCTAGCTGTGGCCAAAGTTGGACAAACTAGGTACCTATAAGCGATAGACATATGGTCACGTCTTTTATAATAATTATTAAACATACCATAACAACTATCTAAGAATTACCTACTTGTCCAGCAAGTTTTTTTTTCCATTTCGTTCCACCTCACCATATCAACATGAGGTTAATAATTAGTTGTTCTACCATCGCATCGCATCGCGTTGAGGTGAATGCACCATCCGTATGGTGAGGTCATGTAAACTGAATATCAATAATTAATCAGCAAGGATGATGGCCTTGGTGAATTTGGATTCTAGTACAAATATTAATGCTAAACCGTAATGTCAAAGTATCAAAATGGTCACACACATGTTTTTTCTCAAAATAGGTTTGGTTCATTCAATTTTTTTTTTACTCAAAATCTCGTAAAAATTGAGTGGCACATATACTCTTGGCACCAAAAAACATCGAGATCTGGAATGCGAACATTAGGCAGTCCTACTTGAAGGAGGTCGTTTTGACCGTCTGAAGATCGGTCATATCAAATTACCAAATCCCCAACTCGCAATATGCTTTGGGTGAGATACCGAGTGTACAAGACATCCCCATTTTTTCCTTTTTTCATATGGCTCCACTTGCGCATCTCTTTCTCTTTACTTTCTTTGGCGAAAACGCCAATTAGAATGATTCGGTTTAGAAAGATGGTGGCTCATTTTGAAGGATGGTGGCACATTTTGAGAGGGTGGTGGGGAATTAAATACCCAATGTGGAAAAAGAGACTATGGATTAGATTAGTTGACTATAATTGAAGCATCCGATAAAAAGATCGATGTAACGAAACATGTGGGTAGTGCTTATATCTGAATTTGTGTCGTCCCAATCTGTCATCATTAGAAATTATCACAGTCGCGAGTCGTTAGCATTTCGTGACTAAAATTTTGAAGGTTACAACGTTTATTCTCTGCGGAGGACGATACAAAAAAGGAAGAAAGAGCATGTCTATTTTTATTGCAAACAGAATGCAAAGGACTTTATCAAATAAACATGCGTGGAGAGAAGCAGTCCTAGCAGTCACAGTCCTTCGGGATGTATTTTGACTATTATCATTTGTGTCGCTATTTTGATTGTTTTCGGGTACCCCGGTCGCAGTCTGCCGCATTCTTCTTGTCTCCATGCGACCACTTCTAGCGGTGGCTCCAGAGGTGTCCTGGTGCTGTCCCTTTTAGCGAGGTCTTAATGAAAATCGTTTTTTCCCCATTGGGAGATCGCAGTTGATGTTCATGCGGTATTAAAATGTTACCACACTACTTTCTGGGACGTTACTTTTACTTTTAACTATCCAGGGATCATTAACCACTTGTTCGGGCCCTGGGGTCGCCCCTCCCCAATAACTTAATCATCAGTCACCCCTAGGGGTTTATTATTAAANAAATCTCAGCCCCCCCCCCCTAGGCCAGATGCTGGCTACGCCCTTGATTAATTTCATCTGTCAGGTGCGAGATGACATTGCCGAGAGCAGAACAACATACTTGGGCGTTAGCTAAGTACAGACCATTGCTACCCTATAGTCAGAAGTAACTAAAACTAGATCAAATATTACTTATAACTAACTATACAGGGTGTTTAAAAAGGATGGTTGAATATCTTGCAAATGAACTGAAATTAGATAAAGTATTCCTTATAACTATACAGGGTGATTAGAAAGTATGGGACCGCTGACTATCTTGCAAATGAACAAAAATTAGATCAAATATTCCCCATAACTATACAGGGTGGTTAGAAAGTCCTGGGACGGCTGAATATCTTGCAAATGAACTAAAACTAGATCAAATATTCCTCATAACTATACAGGGTGGTTAGAAAGTCCTGGTACGGCAAAATATCTTGCAAATGAACTAAAATTAGATCAATTATGCCTCATAATTATACAGGGTGTTTAGAAAGTTCTATATGGCGACTGAATATCTTGCAAATAACTTCACATTGTGTTTTAAAAATACACATGTAAAGAAAAACTAAATTACCTTTCGATCTGAAATCGTATTGGAAAAATAGAAAACATCATAATTTAAATTATATTTATTACAGGCAAATATCTGGAACCTGTAATATATATAATATACTGGTGGCTATGGTACGAGTATAAAACACAACAAAATTTGAAAGCAAAATTTTTTGCTGAAAGTCGACTCGACTTGATTTATCAAGACTAGTCGACTCGCGTCGAATGACAATTTTAAAACCACCTTATTTGACATAATAAAACCTAAAATATTAAATTAAAAAGAAAGTGGCATCTACTAAACAAACGTTCCCTAGCTTTAATGTGGGTAACATTAAAAAGACTTCACAATCAATCGTCACCACAGAATAAAATTTTCCTTCAGTAAACAACAAACACCCGGAAAAATATTTCTCCTTTTATTATCTTTATCAGTCAACAAAAAGCTGCTCGTAAGTCGACTCTTTGAAGAGTCGACTCATTTCTAAAACTCGTGAGTGAGTCGAGTCGTCAGTCGATACATGAATCGAGTCGTGGATGACTAGCACATCACTATTTTTGATATGCAAGTTTGTCGAGCGTTGTTAATATGTGCACTTCACGGGACATGAGAGATGTCACTTCCAACGTCTAGAACTATATTAAACAAATCTAATAAAATGTAGTCTTCAAAATCTTCTTTGTTATTTTTGACTCTAGAGTCTAGAGGATACCTTGGAGATTGAAATCTGTCAAAAATCAACTATTTGTTTGATTTAAAAGGTTTTCAAGAATAAGTCCGTTCCGTCTATTGATATTGTGTTCTTCTNCCCCCCGAAATTCAATCCTGGCTATTGCCCTGACTGTTATAGTATTCCTAAAGATGAAAAGTCGATATGACCCCCTCCCCATAATGAAAATCCTGGGTGCACCACTGCACTATGGTCCAATAATTGAAATTAATAATAATTCGACAATAAGTATGTCTCACCGGACATTGAAAAGCTTTCTAAGTATTCATGAAGACGCAGAATATCATTAAAGCAGAGTCCACATTTATGTTGGAAAAGTTGTATAACAATACACAGGTATGGGAAACTGTTGGTTGACAGTTGTCCAACAGTTCATTGCATGTTTCCATAGAAAGTGGAACATTTCAAAATGCTTCCAGAAACAACATAGAGGCAATATTTTTTAATAATTCTTCAAAGTCGCAACTTGTCATTCGAAAAAAGTTCTTGAATCCAGAACACCTGTATTCCGAATTCAATTCATCATCATCGACCAAGATCAAGTCAGTCTGTTTTTGATTATTTTTAAGATATTGTAAAAAAAAAAAAAAAAAAAAAAAAAAAAAAATACGAGATAAAAATGCAAACAATCACAAAGTCTGAATTGAAACTATGTGAAACCAACACAACTATGGGTACACACTAAAAATTAAGTGTAGACGCTGGGTGTTGCCCAACATTTTCGTTGTACAACATTTGCAACATAAGTGTGGACCCTGCTTTACATTTCAAGAATTTAAGTGGCTGACCTTTTTAAACCATCTTCAAATAAAAAAAAACCCTCTCATTAGCGATTTGCTAATATTATTGGCGGGCGGATGATTTGCTCGCAAAATTTCTTATGCAATAAATAACAACATAATATGCCAAATCAAATTTCACTTCAGAAGATACGTACTTTTAAATGAGTAATCCTATACCTAAATAATAATTTTTAAATTTGGCACCAACATTCTTATGTGTATGTATAATGCTGGTTATTATGTAACGTCACAAACATCATGTGTTAAGATGGTATCACACTATTTGTCATGATTGTAAAATTTTGGCACAATTTATTTGGTGTGTAATTGTTGAATTTGTGTTTTTTCTATGTACCATGCCATTCCTGACTATTGCCAACGAGCATACCACGTTGAATACACCAGTTCCCGTCAGATCACTGAAGTTAAGCAACGTCGGATGTGGTCAGTACTCGAATGGGTGACCGCTTGGGAAAGTTATGAGGAATATTTGATCTAGTTTTAGTTCATTTGCAAGATATTTAGCCGTCCCAGGACTTTCTAACCACCCTGTATAGTTATGAGGAATAGTTGATCTAATTTTTGTTCATTCGCAAGATATTCAGCCGTCCCAGTACTTTCTAACCACCCTGTATAGTTATGAGGAATATTTGATCTAATTTTTGTTCATTTGCAAGATATTCAGCCATCCCAGGACTTTCTAAACACCCTGTATAGTTATGAGGAATATTTGATCTAATTTTTGTTCATTTGCAAGATATTCAGCCGTCCCAGGACTTTCTAAACACCCTGTATAGTTATGAGGAATATTTGATCTAATTTTTGTTCATTTGCAAGATATTCAGCCGTCCCAGGACTTTCTAACCACCCTGTATAGTTATGAGGAATATTTGATCTAATTTTTGTTCAGTTGCAAATCAAATCTCATACCAAGAAGTCAACCAAAAGCGTGGAGCTCAAACTAAGCCTCCCTTCGTTTGTTCAATAAACGTTTGATATCATGATCATTTTAACAGAAGATTGAAATCTAAGTTTGAGGTAGGCATACTACAGATCTGTTAACATTTAAATTTGTAGCCAGAAATTTCACCTGCAAATGCAACACGGGTTTATTGACATGCGCGGATATCTTGTTTTGGGGGGCACAATCGTACAATATAAATAATAGAAAATGTGGAGGGGGAGAGGGAGGACTCGTAACCTAGAGAACGGGGGTTCGCGTCCTGNTCTACATGTTGATCACTAGATCGAATTGGTTTTATGGCAACTATTCGCGTGATCTACATGTTAATCACTAGATCGAATTGGTTTTATGGTGATCATTCACGTGATCTACATGTTGATTACTAGATCGAATTGGTTTTATGGTGACCATTCACGTGATCTGCATGTTGATTAATAGATCGAATTGGTTTTATGGTGACCTTTCACGTGATCTACATGTTGATCACTAGATCAAATTGGTTTTATGGTGACCATTCACGTGATCTACATGTTGATCACTAGATCGAATTGGTTTTATGGGCCAATATAATAATCTTCAAGAATAATCGAACAAAACTTATCCGATTTTTATGACATTTGGGTATATCCGAATCTTCAGCTGATTAGTTTTTGTACCATATTAGGCCACCCGCGTTTCAAAATAATGTCAGTTTAAGTGAGTGATGTTTATGTTCACAGAGACACTAATACACCCTGTATAATGTTTGGGATATTCTCAAAAAAATAAATTTCACTTTCCAGCATACCTAATTCAATTTTGGAGAAGAAAAAAATTCTGCTACGCCTCCTCGTATGAGACAATAGGATTTTGGTATGACAAGGCCATATATTAAGTACCGATAAACTAAGAATACAGATCAATGGACCTTAGTTAAGAATTTTTTGATTTTAGATTCCACGTATCTTGAAACCTGGACGATTCCAAATGTTCATTATTGAAAATAACAGACCTTGATATCAAAAACAGAATGCAGTTATCACGGCATTTCAAGGTTAAACAAATATATTGTAGAGTATTTTTGTTGAATCGCTTAACTACCAACTGGTCAGTGTTATCACCCCGGAATTGTACCCAGGAGATGCGAATTCGATTTCTGGCGTGATCGTAATTTTCAAGCTTTAGAAATATATATAAATAGGTACTTTGATTTAGAGTTGTTACGCAATGTACCCTTCCAGTGAGAACAATTAGGTAGCTGTAAAAAATGTAACAATAAAATGGCAGTGTGGCATAGGGTGTAGCATCCGATATTTTGCGGTCGACCGTCCTCCGGTCCACCATTACTGGGTCTCTCATAGCCACTGATTCTGACCCCTACAACCCATAATACGAACTGAAATAAAATACTGAAAGAGACAAGACTCCAAGTTCAGCGATAGGATAATTAATTTTTGATTTCTCCCTATAAACCCCAACAAAAAATGTATTGGTAAACAACCAATTGCTCATACATTTGCTTGATCCTTAGAATTGTCTGTGAATTGTAAAAATTCCTGTTAGCCACACGTAAAAATTTTGTAACGCTCAAGTGAAAGTACCATAACACGATTTAAATGACAAGTGAGAGTACCATAACACGATTTAAATGCAGGTAACGCTCAAGAGAGTACCATATCACGATTTAAATGCAGGTAACGCTCAAGTGAGAGTACCATATCATGATTTAAATGCAGGTAACGCTCAAGTGAGAGTACCATATCACGATTTAAATGTAGGTTAAGCAAACTATAATCACATCTGCGCACCAAGACGACCTTGAACGCATACCATCACAGTTCCAGCCAAGGGGGAAAAACATTTCCGCTAACCTCATGTCAATTTATTTCTATAATTTTTACAACCCTGAATCCAGAAGTGGGGAGAATTGTTGGTTTTAAGAGGAACATCGCAACAGCATCAACCGTCCAGTTATGGAGTTTCATTATCAGTGGGGTAAGCTTTACTTCCCACATGTTCATTGAGAAGGTTCCAAAATCTTCTTCTTTAACTTCACCTTTTCCCAATTCTGTTTGGGGTCGGCATTGCCTTTTTGAATTCTACCATACCACAACTTCTTTTCAGTGTCTACTGTGCTGCTCTATTTAGCTCTATCGTTTCCTGGCACGGTAATCCTCGATTTCTTCTCATAGCATCAATGCGTAGTTACTGCCATTTGCTGATGACTTTCTATCTTTGGTTTGAAGCAGAGTTTTTTAAATGCGTTTCCTAACAGGCACTGGCGGATCTAGAAAAATATAACAAACAAACAAACAAACAGACATTCACTTTTATATATATAGATTGGGAAATAACGGGTCATAATAATGAAATGTATATTAAAAATAAATGATAATTTACTTACAGTTATAGATTATTAGCTGTATCGCCCGTGCTTCGCTACGATTCTTCTTATGCTATTTTTGTTTGACAATGGAAATTGGGGGGGGGGGGGTNATGGGGTTGTGTCAACCCTGTATATTGCAACCTTTAAAAACTAAGATTTATATGTTTCGCCAGGCGCCTTAGAGGCACGGCCATTCTGACTTTTTAGTATTTTCTAAATTTTATTTTACCCGTTTCCGGTTTCGAACACGTAACTCTGGAATGGCTGGGCACACATTTGCAGAAAACGACTACATGGCCACCTAAAACTTTCTCGCTTTTAGTTGATATGTTATCGCGACAAAATTTAAGATATAGGACCGAGGCTGTCCGATTTTGGAGAAGAAATTGGAAATTTGGCCGTAACTCGAAAACGNGTCAACCCTGTATATTGCAACCTTTAAAAACTAAGATTTATATGTTGCCAGGCGCCTTAGAGGCACGGCCATTCTGACTTTTTAGTATTTTCTAAATTTTATTTTACTCGTTTCCGGTTTCGAACTCGTAACTCTGGAATGGCTGGCCACACCTTTGCAGAAAACGACTACATGGCCACATAAAACTTTCTCGCTTTTAGTTCATATGTTATCGCGACAAAATTTAAGATATCGGACCGAGGCTGTCCGATTTTGGAAAAGAAATTGGAAATTTGGCCGTAACTCGAAAAATTTTTTTGGAGTCGTAGACCATGATTTGGGGGGGGGGTCCATTCCCATCAGTTTTTCGCTATCTGGTACCATTTGGGCTGTGGTATTGTAACAGATAACACCTCATACATAGGTACATGGTACTGGTACATAGGTACACACAAATTTCTGATTTAAATCCGCCAGTAGCTAACACCAAACCTTATGTATTTACTCAGGCTTAGGACACCGTCACCTAATATGAGGCAAATGGTTAAGGCCAAGTACTTACCGAGTAATGTGAAGATGACTGATTCTCCGTACAACATCGATGGTCCAAAATGTATAAAAAATTAAATTTCTTTTTTCTAATAATTTTTTATGTAAATTTATGTATAAAATTATAATTATATTAAAAGTTATTTATCTATAAATAATAATAAAACTCAATATGACGATTGATGATGTGTATGTACTCTTATCTCGAAGGCACCAAGCAAAGCCGGTGCAGCCTGCTGATGAATCTATACCAAAAGGCATGATAGACACAAAGCAAGTAGCCTGAGTTTAAGCTGCCCAAGCACATTCATTTCGTTAATGAAGAAAAAGTGTGAACATAGAAAATTAAACCCTGTGATTCTTTTTACGTGTTCCCAATGGTCCAATTCCTATATCGTACATGCGGTGATGGTCTTACTTCCCTGACACTGATAAAAAAAGTCTTAGCGATATGTCGAGTCCAATCAAGATGCCATCACCACAAGCAGTATGGAAAATATGACGCCACGATCAGTTCGTGCGGTTGCATAAATTACAATATATCACGCGTAAATTAGTTTGCTTATAGTTACTTTACTTTGCGTGATGAAATATTGGAAGAGGCCGCCTTGGTAGTCTGCACATATTTCTGAACAGAAACACTGCCAGTAATAGGAAACCTCAGCCAGGCAAGGTAGAATTACCTCGGTTCGAACGAATGGTATATTGGCCTGGCTTGACGAATCCACCAGCTATTATTCTCGTAATATATAGTATATAGGTATTGTAATGCAGAGAACCTGTTCCTCAGTTACACAGGGTGTAACATAATTTGATGTCAATCCGTCAAGCACAACATATTCTTGAGACTAAAATAAGATAATTTCACCCTATACAGCGATGTCAGAAAATGCTTCCCCTCCAAACTACAGAATAACGGGAGCTACTTCGAACATTTCTTTTAGAAATTTCAAACATGAAAAGGTGAGTATTGAGAAATTAAATAGTAAAAT
Source organism: Pachypsylla venusta (assembly GCA_012654025.1). Classification (NCBI taxonomy): domain Eukaryota; kingdom Metazoa; phylum Arthropoda; class Insecta; order Hemiptera; family Aphalaridae; genus Pachypsylla; species Pachypsylla venusta. The sequence goes on from CM022881.1 coordinate 7,279,162, forward strand.
CCGTTCCATGGGCCAAGTCGCAATTTCATTTTTCTCACGTCCGTTTTCCGGCACCCTCTTCATTTGTTCGCAATGGTATGCTGATATTTTATCTTTAAAAATGTCAATTTTATATATATAAAAAAAAAATCCAATTTCAGTGAGCACTGAAGAGTTCTGGGTGTATTTGGATTGAGCGACCCACATAACATAAGGTTACGTGAAATCAAAGTTGATGAAGAAAAACTAAATTTTTCACCGATTTCCAGGCTCTGTTTGTAGCTTGGAGCGGAAACCTTTTTTGGACGTGGCTGTATAAAGTGAAATTATCTTATTTTAGTCTCAAGAATATGTGGTTATCAAATAATAAGCTATCTTATACCTTGCTCACTGGCTTCTAAGAAATCTTTTTTTTTTTTTTTTTAATTTGGTTTAACGTCTCTTTAACATCTATTGGTCATTCGAGACGGAGGTTTTACTCTCCATTCGCTGGAAACTTGCAAACCAGCTACCCACATTGACCTCACCCAGCCTGGGTTGGGCCGGAAAAATAGCCCGAATCCACATAGACACCCACATGGAACAACCTCGCTAGACGTTGCTTAACTTCAGTGATCGAACGGAAACTGGTGTATTCAACGTGCCACAGACGCTGAGTGAAGCGAAAACCAGCGTAACGAAAAGTTACTCGATAATAATGAAAAGTTACTCGATAATAATGTATATAAAATAAAATTAACCGAGCCTATCAATGATTAAAATTTAGAGATTACTTTAAAATACCGATTCTTCAATTACTATTTATATAATGAATATTAAATTAATTATTAAAAAAAAATATAAACTAATTGTTACTTAAAAATACCATTTTAGAATTACCTATTTAAATTATTAGCATAAAAAGATAGATATTAAGGAATGTTATATGAAATACAGTTATGTAGGTACATCAATTGACTTGCACACGCGTTATTTTACAAAATAACGCCAACAGTTATTTTAAAATGTAGACAATTATTGACGACAGCTATTAAAATAATAGATGTGAATAAAATAGTAAGATAAAGTAATTAAATATTATTTTAACATTAGAATTCTTATTTATTTATTTTAAATTAAACAAAACTAAATTATGTTAGAACAATAAAACACAATGAATACATTAGAAAAAAATATCATAAATATTTAATATGAAGATCAATTAAATGAACAAACAAACAATACCTATTTGAACGAATAATAATATTAGGTAAATAATAATTTTGAACAATGAACAAAATTTGTGTTATTGTTCTTATCAATTCAACGAAAACTTAATTCAGAACTTCAATCAGTGAACTGAATGTAAAATCTTGAAAAGAAAGATAGTACCTATGGACAGAAACCAAATAAAATGAAGAAGGAGAAAGAATCTATCTAGACGAGACTTAATTAATATCAAACAACTTAAATTAGATGTATACTGCGGACTGCAAGCTATGTTATATCGGCTCGCCATATTTTCATCAGGTCAAAATAACATTCTTTCCCTAAGCATGTACCCGTAAATGCCTCCTCACAGAGATATGGAACGTTGAGAACATCATTAACATCAAATTTTGTATTCATTGCCATTGTAAATCGTATTTTTTTACTTTCCTTATCCTATAAAAAGGAAATCCTTGATTTATTCTGCAGGTAGTCTTAAGGTACGTCCACATTATGTCGATCGACAATGTCGTTCGACAAAGGCGACATTTGCTCCGTCCACACATACCACTGTGGTGTGGACGTATTTTGTCAATTCTTCATGTATAGAATGTCAGAGTTGGGGTCGCTCCCTGTACAATTCAATGAAACGGAGAGTTTGTTCTTCAGTAAAGTTCAGCTAATAAAATCACAATA
>CM022881.1:7306722-7336589 GCA_012654025.1 Pachypsylla venusta
TAGATCACGTGGAATGGTCACCATAAAACCAATTCGATGTAGTGATCAACATGTAGATCAGGTGAATGGTCACCATAAAACCAATTCGGATCTAGTGATCAACATGTAGATCACGTGGAATGGTCACCATAAAACCAATTCGATCTAGTGATCAACATGTAGATCACGTGAATGATCACCATAAAACCAATTCGATGTAGTGATCAACATGTAGATCACGTGCATGGTCACCATTAAACCAATTCGATGTAGTGATTAACATGTATATCACGTGGAATGGTCACCATAAAACCAATTTGATCTAGTGATCAACATGTAGATCACGTGAATGGTTACCATAAAACCAATTCGGATCTAGTGATCAACATGTAATCACGTGGAATGGTCACCATAAATCCAATTCGATCTAGCAATCAACATGTAGATCACGTGGAATGGTCACCATTAAACCAATTCGATCTAGTGATCAACATGTAGATCATGTGAATGGTCATCATGAAACCAATTCGATCTAGCGATCAACATGTAGATAACGTAAAACCAATTCGATCCAGTGATCAACATGTAGATCACGTGAATGGCCATCATGAAACCAATTCGATCTATTGATCAACATGTAGATTACGTGAATGGTAACCATTTAGCCTCGGGTGGCCCAATATGGCCTGAAACTAATCAGCTAATTCTATGAATATGCACACAACAAATGTCATCAAAAACTAAGAAGGCGTATGAGAGTTATCGTGGTACATACAGACAAGTAAAGGAAATTTTGTCGATTTAAAATAAGATCTCACTTCGTTCAGTCAAAAACTTGTGTCCGCCCAGTATTTAATAAATGATACAATGTGTGAACTCCGCCATTTTTCTTTAAACGTCAGTTTGTATTTTTTATGAAACTTACTTGAAAATGGAGAAAATTGATCCTATTGAAACCAGACAGTCTATGTTGGATGAGCCATCTAGTGGGTCAAAACAAACTATGTATTTGCCTTGCTTGGATGTTTCAATCTGTGAATTACATTTTAAATATATATTAATTTGGTGATGTTAGTTACAAAGGAAAAAGAACGCTTAAACCATCTACCTATACTTATGAAATGCAAAGTTCAGTTTGTATACTGACTGACTCATAATCAACGTAGCTCCACGATAGGTGAAGGTAAAAATTTGAAATTTGCACGCAGATTCCTTTTAGTATGTAGATACGAGTACGTAAAGCGTAATACGTATTAAGGATTCACCGCCAAAAATTAATTTCTTTTAAAGATAAAACTAAAAGATATAACGAAATAAGACCAAGAATGAACCCCTGTCAAAAAGTATATAACGAGTTATAACTACCCCATAAAAAAATACAAAATTTGAAATTTTCCGGTTTCTTTCAGATGTATGGCCCGATTTCCACCACCGAAAAATCTAAATTGATAAGTACCATTTCGGGGTGAAAAAGCTGAAATTTGATATAAAGGTGTTCCACAATACAATAATAATATCCTTGAGTAAAATATTGATTTTTTTAAGCAGGAGCCGTTTTCTACTCCCAGGAGTAGGTACCACTAACAATCCATTGTAAAAATCCTTGAGTAAAAGTAAAAATTTCTTTATCTAAATATTAGAGTTGTAGATTTAACAGCCGAAGGGAAGCACGGGCATTTTTTTTTTTACAAAAAGTAGGTAAATTTTTTCTAATGGTTGGCCTTTTTCTGATGTGGGGATACAACTATCCCAACAATGGACCTGAATAGAATTGCATGAGCCATTTTTTTAAATATTTTTTTTTTTTACATTCATGTTCAGGTGAATATCGAAATGAGGTCTATATATTCCCATAATACTATGATTGGTATTTGGTACTCCCTCTAATTCTTGTTCCAATGGAAGCACCCCTTGTAAAATTATATAAGTATAAAAAAAGTATGTGACATCTTTTGGCTATATTTGGAATCTTTCTTTAGGTTAGGGCTGTACCCAAGATTTTTCTTCGGGGGGTCTGAAGGATTGACAGTCAAGCCAGGACTAACACCTGAAAATATTGACCATGGAAGGTGATGTTGTTGTTGTTATTGATGTGGTTGTTATTGCTGTTGTTGCTTTTGTTGTTCTTGTTGTTGCTCCTGTTTTTGTTCTTATTGTTGTTGCTGTTGTTGTTTTTGTTGTTCTTGTTGTTGCTGTTGTTATTGTTGTTGTTGTTGTTCTTGCTGTTGTTGTTATTGTTGTTGTTAGTGTTGGTGATGATGAGTTACAGCTTACACAAGTCATGCATAAAAAAAATAATGAAATTTCGTGGGGGGTCTGGACCCCGTGGACCCCCCCCTGGGAACGGCCTTGCTTTAGGTTCCAAGTTTTCGTATCAGCATACCAAGAAAGTATAGATTTCAAAGTTAGTGCCAAAAATAGGAAAATCACTGAAAATCTTTCGTCTTGAGATAAAGAGTTCACTCCATTTTAGACTCTCTGCTTGATTTTGAAATTTTCAGTTATCTTGTTCCGATTGATTTAAGAGTGCATTTGAGGACCACCCTATCTGTATTTGGGCCAAGGTGTTACCTGGATGGCAGTCTCATTTTCTTCACTAACTAACAAGCAAGTGGAGAAGGATGACGTTAACATGTTGACAAACAGTTCATTGCTGAGGACATCCAACTTTTTTACTTCTTCCCCTTGAACATTTGTATTTCCGGCAATACCGTACCTGAAATCAAATACAATCATTTTATATAATCACTAGGTACATCAGGTAGATTCTTACCCTGACTACCGTGGAGTCTGGTGTCTGTTGATTTGAATCCAAACAAGGACATGAAATTTTAGCAACAACTTGAGGAACTACATTGTGACGGGCATTATTAGTTTAAAACGACTAAATTAAGACAATCATGATAACTGTTATTAGATGGTAATTTATTATTACAGCATTATTAGTATTTAGTCGTTTTAAGACAATCATGATAACAGTTATTAGATGGTAATTTATTATTACAGCATTATTAGTATTTAGTCGTTTTAAGACTAAATTAAGACAATTATGATAACAGTTATCAGATGGTAATTTATTATTACAGCATTAGGTATTAGTAATTAGTCGTTTTAAGACAATTATGATAACAGTTATTAAATGGTTTATTATTACAGCATTATTAGTATTTAGTCGCTTTAAGACTAAATTAAGACAATCATGTTAACAGTTATTAGATGGTAAGTTATTATTACAGCATTATTAGTATTTAGTCGTTTTAAGACAATCATGATAACAGTTAATAGATGGTAATTTATTATTACAGTAGTATTAGTAATTAGTCGTTTTAAGACAATCATGATAACGGTTATTAGATGGTAATTTATTATTACACTAAACGGGTGTAATAATAAATTCAAGCATTTAATTATAGTTTTAACCTTTTAACACCATGATGTTTCTTTACACCTTGAGCGCCTTGTCCGATGAAAGTTGGTATCAACTCGTATGTTTTCTGGTCATTCATTATCATCCTGGAATTAACTGATTAATTTGTCGGCTCTATTCGGCCACCTGGAAATTAATGACTGCCCATTTTTTGAATCAATGGGTGCTACAGTTCACAGAACAACGTGTATTTATCTTATTGTATGACTTTCCAATATCTATCAGAGTCCAATTAGTTTGGATTTTTCAACTCTTCCTACAATGGCATCTGACCGCTATGCGTATTTATCTCCATACCTACTCATTGTCCTCACGAGGCGCATTATCCTCACCAAAACATACCACAGTGACAATTTATTTCCCCTGCCAGGATTCGAACCTGTGAGCCATGGGAGCTCCTTTTGCTTACAAATATTGACAGGTGGAAACAGGCCCGGATTAACATTCCGCGGGGCCGTAGCACTTTCATAGAGCGGGGGCCGACGCCGTCTAAGTAGTCTACTTTTTGGAGCCAATACAAAAATTGATTATCTTTTGGCCTTTTGGTCTAGTACCTACAGCTGGTAGAGAAAAGTGAAATTAAATTTTGAGTATACCAACATTGATAAAACATGGTTACCGCTCATGCTAAAAAACCAATTTGCTTATGTTGCAATAATCGTTTCTTTATTAAGTTCCTAGCTATTAGGTACCTTCTTGTATTTTCCTAAATTAGTGTTTACTACATACTTTGAAGAGTTGGGGGCCCCGTCAAAATGATATGTTTTTTCAATTGTCAACCCAGAAATGTCGAAATATCTAGTGTTGATAAAGCGCGGGGCCTGTAGCACGTGCTACAAGTGCTGCTATTGTTAATCCGGCCCTGGGTGGAAAGCAATGTTGTCAACGTGTAACGCAAGGCAAGACTGGAGGTATTGCTATTATCATCTACAGAGGGTTTTTTTTTAACTTGAGACAAAAGCAATAAAACTCTCAACTCTTATAATTGAAACTACGAGTATAAATAAGTGTGGTATTGGCTATTAGAAGGAAGTGACAACTTACAGTTTCGCAATTCCAGCTTTTCTAACAGCAGAACTGATGGCTTTGACAGCAGTTTGGATACTGACTAACAGTTGGGTTAATTCTCCAGTGGCATTTGGTACTGTCTTTTGTTGTGCGAGAACAAAACGAGTGAGAGTCATAGAATTGGTATCAATTGATGTGTTTGAACTCATGGCTCGTAGTCCTGAAAATAACTATAATAATGTTACTTTTCATTACTCAAGTTCAACCAGATTACCGAATCAAATATATATTTCTTTGCCACAATGTTTGAGGGCATCGTGAGATTACAAGGTATTTTCAACATTCACTCCAATATCACTAAGCCACTAAGCCTAAGCTACACTAACAATGTTTACCTTATAATGCTAGCACTTGGCGCTATTAACCATAGCTACTTTTTTAAAAGAAAGGGAAGAGAGAGAGAGAAAAAAAGAGAGAAAGAGAAGTTAATTAAAAGGGCGGGGTTAATTCCTGAGGAATTCTCTTCACCCAACCCTTTTGTCACTACTAAATTGTCCTCAGGAGGATGAGTTACCCCCAAACAAAACACAACCAGAAAATTCGAAAAAATCATTTTCAAATTTTCAACCCATCCAGGAATCGTACCCGGAACCTCCTTGGTGCAAGTCACTATGATGCACACTCTGCCACGGATACGTCAAGTGAATGAAATAGTAGCTATTAGGTAATTTACCATTTTTTCACAACGAAATAAACAGATTATGTCGGCAAAATTCGTAAAACAGTCCAAAAAGACGACATTGGGACCAGACAGATACTATTATTTTTTTTCTGAGCAACTAACCTAACTTAAAATATGATTAATTGAAAGTAGAAGGTTAATTTTCACGATTAAATGATGGAAAATACGAGAAAACTCACATTTAAATGTTTAATTCACAATTTTATTGCTTGAAAATAGACGAAACTTTGGAGAAAGCGCAAGAGTTTTTAGGGAGCGACTTTATGAGAAGAACAAGTTTAATCGAGGCATGGCCGATCAAAACGTTTCCTAACCTCTCGGGGGGGGGGGACGTTCATCTAAACGCTTATATTGATAAAATAAACAAACTTGCACTGGACTTTTTTCATATTGGTACAACTATGTCTGCTTCAGTTCAATATATTCAAATAGTTCAATAAATACGGAAGAAAAAGTTTTTTTTTTCAAAATAAATTAAAATTGAAGTGAATTAATTAATCTCCCACCCCTAAAACGTTTAAAAAGCCTTTTTAAATTAAATTAAACAACATTTTAAGTTTGTAACTTGCTCCAAAAAAAAATTAATAGTATCTGTCTGGTAACGGAAGGAAAAGGTTTTTTTTTCAAAATAAATTAAAATTAAAGTGAATTAATTAATTTTCCACCCCTAAAACGTTTAAAAAGCCTTTTTAAATTATATTAAACCACATTTTAAGTTTATAACTTGCTCCAAAAAAAAAAAAAATATAGTATCTGTCTGGTACCACGACATTTGTCCAATGAATGTAGAACTAGTTCATAAATGTAGAACTAGTTCATATTAAAATTTCGTTCTATATATCCAGGAAGCATGTGCGGGCATAAAGAGAAAAAATTCTTATTTTTACCTCCTTAATCGATAAAGAGTTTATGTAAAAAAAAAACAGACAACTTGCTTATTAAGATGATTTTGCATGATTAGTAAAGCTTTTTTGGTAGCCGATTCCACAGGCTCATTAGGTTACCAAAAATTACAAAACTTTTTCTTACCAATATAACCTTTTTACTGTTTTACAATAGAAAAAACTATGTAAATCAAAATGCTTGTATTTAATAGATAAAATTTAAAACGAAACAATTAAATTATTTTGAAGAGTACAAGCGACACACAAAATTAAATTATTTTGAAGGGTACACGCAATAGAAGAAAAACAATTTAAACATTAATGAAAATACCTAAATAATTTACACAAACTACCTCTGACAATAAAGATATTAAAATCTTGCAAGGATCTAATTTTTATCAAACCAAACCAGTTGTTGTAGACAATGTTACAGACTGATGTAAGACTATTATTGGACTCAACTTGATAATGCAACAAATTTAATCGCCAGTTCAATTTGTTATTATTTACTCCTGGTTTGTTAAGCCAGTCTCATTATCAGTCTAGGTAAATATACAGGGTTGTGTAAAATAATTTTGATTCAGAATCAACTTTGAAAAAAAAACTCCTTATAATATTAATTCGAATTACCTTTAAATTTGGTCCAAATACACACACTAGTTCATTTAAAGGGAGTTGTGATTACTCCTCAGAACGCACAATATTTTTATTGATAGGTAGTTCTTCTGATGAAAATATTCAATTCACATTACTTTAGGCAGGTATATCAGGGTATCAAAAATTAAAATTAATATTTTTTTCACTTCTAATGGAAATAGGGCTTGTATTTAAATTAATATGATACTGGGGATTTAAAGAGTATTTATAAGCCTGTTTTTTTTAAATTTGGATTAACGTCTCTTTAACATCAATTGGTCATTCAAGTCATTGAGCTCACCCAGCCGGGGTTGGGCCGGAAAAATAGCCAGCATCACGAGGGCGCGAACCCACGTGGACACCTACATGGTACAACCTCGCCGGACGTTGCTTAACTTCAGTGATCTAACGGGAACTGGTGTATTCAACGTGCCATAGACGCTGGCTAGTAAATAAGCCTACATTTCTCTCAGTGTATATGTCGCAGTAAACTTGTAGAATCAGTAATTTTATAAAATTCCTAGGGATTTAGTAAAATCACGGAAAATAGACGAAAGCGAGGATTTTCGACAAGTTTACTGAAATGCTTTAGGGATCTTATAACCTAACCTAACCTATTATCCGGGTTTTTATAAAATCATTTCAGTAAACTTGTCGAAAATCCTCGCGTTCGTCTATTTTCCGAGATTTTACTTAAATCCCTAGGAATTTTATAAAATTACTGATTCTACAAGTTTACTGTGACATATACACAATGATGATCTTTTATTTGCCAACGATTTTAACACGTTTCATACACCAGTTCTCTTTAGACCACTGAATTAAACAGCGTCTTTGCGGACTCGGATGGGAGTCTGTTCGGGGACACTACGGCGTATTAGCTAAACGAAGTGCACTCAGCCGTGAAGACAACTGAGTAGCTGTTGATAATTGCTGAAAAACGTCAGTAGAAATTATACCTTAGCTTCATCTACCTAGTAGTAAAGAGGTGCCTTTGTAGTAAAGAGGCTTTAAAGGCACCTCTGTACTAGTAGTAAAGAGGTGCCTTTAAGGAGGTACTTTAATACCTAGTAGTAAAGAGGTGTCTTTGCACAGCTGCTTCAAGAAAAATAATAAAATAAAAATATAGTGTTTTTACGCATTGCGGGGCTTTTTCCGCTAGTTCTGAAATGAACCTTAAACTATAAACGACATGTTGCCACGGAACAACATTTTCACACTTGCTCTTTCTTCGATAAATTCGACTTGACGTGTTGCGAGTTTAGCGAATTATTGCAGTGACCAAAATATAGCCATATAGGTAATTATACTCGCATACTACTTTTCCTTTGTTGGAAAAGTAGTGGGAGCAGTAGGCAGACAAATTCAGTAAAGTGGATTGAGATGGTTTGGGTTGTGAAAAGAGACGAAAATTTTGTTAGTTAGGTAATTGATGAAATAGAGTTGGGGGAGGGGGAGAAAGCGCGGAAGACCGAAGTTGAGATGGAGAGCATGTGCGGATATAGCCCTCTTGTTTTGGGGGGGAGGGGGCACAATATACCTAATAGAAAATTTGATGGGGGGAAGGACTCGTAACCTAGAGACTGGGGGTTAGAGTCCTGGGCAGTACTTTTTAATGCAATGTTTATCGAGGTACGATACCTAATTTGGATTTTTTTATTTACGTATTTCTAATATTTAGTCTCAGGATTGGTAATNTGTCGCAGTAAACTTGTAGAATCAGTAATTTTATGAAATTCCTAGGGATTTAGTAAAATCACGGAAAATAGACGAAAGCGAGGATTTTCGACAAGTTTACTGAAATGCTTTAGGGATCTTATAACCTAACCTATTATCCGGGTTTTTATAAAATCATTTCAGTAAACTTGTCGAAAATCCTCGCGTTCGTCTATTTACCGAGATTTTACTTAAATCCCTAGGAATTTTATAAAATTACTGATTCTACAAGTTTACTGCGACATATACACAATGATGATCTTTTATTTGCCAACGACTTTAACACGTTTCATACACCAGTTCTCTTTAGACCACTGAATTAAACAGCGTCTCTGCGGACTCGGATGGGAGTCTGCTCGGGGACACTACGGCGTATTAGCTAAACGAAGTGCACTCAGCCGTGAAGACAACTGAGTAGCTGTTGATGATTGCTGAAAAACATCAGTAGAAATTATACCTTAGCTTCATCTACCCAGTAGTAAAGAGGTGCCTTTAAGGAGGTGCCTTAATACCTAGTAGTAAAGAGGTGCCTTTGCACAGCTCCTTCAAGAAAAATAATAAAATAAAAATATAGTCTTTTTACGCATTGCGGGGCTTTTTCCGTTAGTTCGAGTTTAGCGAATTATTGCAGTGACAAAAATATAGCCATATAGGTAATTATACTCGCATACTACTTTTCCTTTGTTGGAAAAGTAGTGGGAGCAGTAGGCAGACAAATTCAGTAAAGTGGATTGAAATGGTTTGGGTTGTGAAAAGAGACGAAAATTTTGTTAGTTAGGTAATTGATGAAATAGAGTTGGGGGAGGGGGAGAAAGCGCGGAAGACCGAAGTTGAGATGGAGAGCATGTGCGGATATAGCCCTCTTGTTTTGGGGGGGAGGGGGCACAATATACCTAATAGAAAATTTGATGGGGGGAAGGACTCGTAACCTAGAGACTGGGGGTTAGAGTCCTGGGCAGTACTTTTTAATGCAATGTTTATCGAGGTACGATACCTAATTTGGATTTTTTTATTTACGTATTTCTAATATTTAGTCTCAGGATTGGTAATTATTTAGGGGCCCGTGCCCCCCCCCTCAATGGGATAAAAAACACAGCGGATCACCATTNATTTGATTTTTTTTTTTTTAAAAAAAATACGTTATTAGGTATAATGAAATTTGAGAAACACCGCCCCCTTAAAAAAACTGGGGGGGAACGTGCCCCCTCTGCCCTTCCCTATATCCGCGCATGATGGAGAGACAAAGTGGAGAAAGGAAATGGAAGAGTGAGGAAGCGCAGTATAGAAGACTGTAGAGGATAATTATTGGGGTGGAAAACGCCGACCCCAGGTAGATTTGGGAAAAGACACAGTGAAAGAAGATTTTTCCTTTGTTGCCGGCCAGGTAAGTTTATCAACTTAGAAATCGATAGACAATGACTGAAACTCTAGTTTATCAACTTAGAAATCGATAGACAATGACTGAAACTCGACATTGAAAATTTGAGCCCATTATATTGAAGGTACGAAGTAAGTTCTAGTTTTTACTCCAAGGTTTTTCTTATGATAATTTCTCTAGCCTTAGAACGACTGTTTATCTTTTCGTTCTGTTTATCTTTGTTTATCTTTTCGTTCTACGATAGGTAAATGTCGAAAGTCTTGTCCGATTTTGATGAAACCTTGATATGGACAAATGGACATTCATTGAAAGTTGATAAGTTTTTGATGAAACCCTGGTAGGGACAAATGGACATTCATGATAAGTTTTTGATGAGAACTAAACGCCTTTTTAACATATATTGGTCATTCAAGACGGGGGTTTCACCCTCCATTCGCTGGAAACTTGCAAACCAGCTACTCACATTGACCTCACCTAGTCTGGTTTGGGCCGAAAAAATAGCCAGCATCACGAGGGCGTGAACCCACATGGTACATCTTTTGCTGGACGTTGCTTAACTTCAGTGATCTAACGGGAACTGGTGTATTCAACGTGTCATAGACACTGGCTAAATCTCGATCTACTTAACCGCTTTTCATGTATTTGGTATGGACATTATATTTTTAGAATTAGTTGATTTAGGATCCTATTGAGACAACCGGGGCCTCTAGCCTCTAGGTCGCTATTATATGTAATTGAGGTTTACGGAACTACTGGCATAGAATAAGGAAAGTAAAAAGAACTTTGGTGTGAACCATAACCATCCAGTAATAGAATGGGGAAATTACTGTACCTATTGATAAAGCTAGAGAAATTATCATAAGAAATTCTTTCCATTAAAAAGATCTATTAATTATGAACTCCAAAGGTTCCCTTATCATAAATTGAATCAGGGCTGTTTACAAAGGTTATCATAAATGATTTTGACTCTATGTAGAAATAAACTTTTACCTAGAATAAATTAATAAGTAGAAAATGATGTAAATTCTCGTAGGGCATCATAAATAAGGCTATGTTCAGATGATCGCGCTTACAACGCGGGAGGAGCATTCACATGACAACTTATGTACGCGCTGAAGTCTGGCATCAAAATATCTACTTGGCTACTTTATTTCGCCTCAAACAGCGCGGATCAACTGAACAAGTCAATACAAATTTGTAGAACTAGTACCGCGCGATGCTGTCGCGGAACAAAGCATACCGTGCGGTCATGTAGAATTGTAGACAATATGCACCATTTAGATCAGGGGTTCCCAACCTTTTTGGTACCGCGCCCTCTTTTCTTGAAATGAAAGCCCCCCGCGTCCCCCTCAAATTTACATTATAAATTATGAATGGGTATGGATGTTGCTGAATGCTATCTCATTCAAAACGCTAATGTGTTGCTGAATGCTATCTCATTCAAAACGCTAATGTGTTGCTGAATGCTATCTCATTCAAAACGCTAATGTGTTGCTGAATGCTATCTCATTCAAAACGCTAATGTGTTGCTGAATGCTATCTCATTCAAAACGCTAATGTGTTGCTGAATGCTATCTCATTCAAAACGCTAATGTGTTGCTGAATGCTATCTCTATCAAATTTTCTTAACATCATGTTCAATAAAATTACCTTTGTAAAAAAAAATATTTTATCTAAATGATGATAATTCAACTGGTCTCGCGTCCCCCCGGCTTGCCCTCACGCCCCCCAGTTTGGGAACCTCTGATTTAGATAGATCTTGTGCCATGCGGTACTGCGCGATCATCTGAACATAGCCTAGGAGTAGAAGAGTTAGCGTCCAAAATTTTGGCCACTAACTCGGCATGTTATAAAATTTTTGACTCTAAGTCGGTATAATTAAATTTCGCAATCCCTAAACGGTAAATTTGGTCCAGGGGTTTGATCAGAATTGACAGTCGAAGTTAGACTATTTTTTATTTTTTTTTTAGCGAAGTGTAGGTATTACTCTCGAACCCCTTATCCGAACTTGATTAAATTGGGTGTGGACACTTTATTATGTTCTGATTCATAACATTTGCTAATTAGTTATTTTCTATTCATTATGAGTGTTATTGGGCCACCCGGGCCCTCATGTTGGCCATTTGAACTGAATGAGATCTACAGTTCAGTTCACAGAACAAGGAACTTGTTTAATATTGGATGGATTTCATATATCTAAACGAAACATAAGTAATAGAATTATATCAATAGCTTTCCTAATAAAAAAAGATACGTACTTGTGAAGGAGACTGGTTCTTGACGGGCCCACCTGCACTAGTATAATTAAGTTTTATTGTGCCGGATAATATTTGTGTTCTTTTACTTAAAGGCTAAATCACTATGTTTGTGTTTACTGGGGTGGAACCTGAAAAGATATAAAGTGAATTTCGAAATAAAGTTGCCTACTTACCTATTTAATCTAATTAATAGGTGTAGGTAGCAACTAATACCTACCTGCCTATGACGTTTTTGAAATGACCCCGAATTAACTTGTTTATCTAAAAACAATATAGGTGCTGCTATCTATTACATCAGTTGCAAACTTTCTTCGGAGGGTAAGATCACTATCGTATACATCTCTACATCAGCTTCTGGAACCGGGGAGGAGTGTCCGCAACCCTTTGAATTTTTTTAACCAATTACCAATTAGAGACGTTAGGAAATGTTTTTACGACCATGCTTCTATTGCGTATGTACAACCGTCCAACCTAGGTCCATGACGGCCAATAAAAAAAATGTAACATTTTTTGAAAAGTGTTGCCAGACACTCCTCTTGCTTTCCAGACCTTTTGAACAGCGTCTCTGAGGGCGGTATATCACAGAGATCCTGGACAAGAAAAATCCCTTTTTTCAAAATCCCATCATTTTTAATCCCCTGATATCCTTAGAAAAGTGTCGGGCTCATGCAAGATTGCTTATCAAGGCACAAGGCATGGCCTTGATAAGCAATCTTTCGTAACCTGTCTAGTTGGGTTAAAATATGTCAAAAAAGCTAAGAAGTAATCATAAAAAGTTAAAAACAAATTACTTTCTGGGACGTTACTTGTACTTGTAACTATCCAGGGATCATCAACCACTTGTTCGGGCCCTGGGGTCGCCCCAATAACTTAATCATCAGTCACCCCTGGGGGTTTATTATTAAATAAGTAACGATTTACTTTTTTCGACCCCTCCCTCCCAACATGAAGATCTCAGATCTCAGCTGCCCCCCCTAGGCCAGATGCTGGCTACGCCCTTGAAACAAAAGAAAAGAGGTGGCCGGAGCCCGCAGCTCCGGAGGGATATTGCAAATCCCGCGTATCAGAAAATCCCTCGTTTCTTGTCCAGGAATCTCTGGGATATGCAGCTTTCGGATTTTTTATTTTGGTTAATTATTTTGGCACGAAAATTTAAAAATCGGCCCTTTATTTTTAGGGTTTCAGTTTCAGCTTTAATTTTATTGATTTTTTAATTTGCAAATAATTTATGATGAAACTGTATTTTTAGATGAAAGGCTTCACTGAATTAAAGTTTTGGGTCCAACAAGCTCAATTTTGAAGGTAGAAAGTTGGGTTTTCTTTTTAATGGGGATCATATAAATATTTTTTAGTTACGGACAGGGTCCGCCCAGAACGATACTTCCCAACAAACTTGCCGTTTATATCGAAAAGTTCCCTAACCTTTGGGGGGCGGTCCTTTTTCTTCAAAAACTAAGAGAAAGTAATACCCGATCCACTGAGCTTGTCCATTGAGTCATATTTTACCTAATGATTTTTATATCTGTTTCAGTACTAAACGAGTTTTACTATTTGTATCAAAGTTATTATGAGTTCTTTTTATAAACCAATGGAATTGGATATTTGGTGTCCAGATTGGCATTTACCTTCAGTTGATATTGATTGCCTTTACATTTTGGTAAGTTGTTAATGTTAAAAAGTTCTTTGAGTTTGAGACCCCAGACATTAATATTACGCACGAGTAGTTCCATGATTTATCGACCTCAGTGGTGGCGAAAGACATTTTGCTCCCCCGCAAACATTCCCAAGGGGATACCTACAATTTCGCCCAGAGATAAAAAATGGGGGAGGGGGGAGGTAATCACACTATTTTAACTGTCCACTTACGGGATAAATTTGTCTATTGTTTTTCTCTGAACTGTTCCAGGCATATGCGCAATTTGCCAATGTCAAACTTGATGTACATAGTACCAACAATCCATTCAGATCAAACAGTGGTACATTGCCAGTATTTCGTCATTACAAAAAACGTATTACTGATTTGAACCAAATAGTGGAGTATTTTAAATCAAAGGTGAGAAGGAACGTCGTCTTATGACATTTATTACTACTAGTTGTGTGAACTGTAGAACTCATTTAAATAATGGAATACTATGAAGCCCCGGGTGTTTCAATAGAAATAGAGCCCTAATCGGCCAGCTCTATGAATATAATAAATTCCCATACCAAATTTCATTTTCTCCTCATCAAAATAGGACTAGGCGTCCGAAAGCTATCGCAAAACGAACAGACGTTTAAAAAAATCATTGTGTTAAAACTAGACGTCATTTGGTACGGTCAACTAACAACGTGTACAAGTGTTGTTCTGTGTACATATAGGTATACGTTGAATAATCAACGGAAATGGAACCATAATTATATAATACATTCCTTTATCTTAGACAGTAATTTGTCTTAATGCCTTTGATGACTTATAAATTTTCTATTTGAACCTCATATTTTAATCCATTGTGCCAAATGAAGTGAAAGCACCTAGGCTGTAGAACGTCCTCAGTTGCAGCCACGAGCCATCAAAACCTTATCGGTTATCCCATATCAACCCAATAACAACATTTTGGAAACCTTAATTAATATAGAAATGGGGAGAACACTTGAAGTTGGAGGGAACACCACTGCAACATGTAAGGGGAGAAGGGTAAAATAACATTTCTTATTTGTTCATTATTGAAAAAAATGAAATCATACTGCAAGATATGAGTGTTGTGATTTTTTTTCCAGATATTGCCAAATTTATGCAAAATATTATTTTAATTTGTTTCCTCAGGGTCATGATGCAGACGGAGCTTTGTCTAGTCAAGAAAAGTCAGAAATTATTGCTTATGAAACGATGTTGAAAGAAAAACTTTATCCTGCCATACAATATTTGTTGTAAGTAATCACTGGTTTGTGTCCAAACATGCAAGCTTTGTCGTGGTTCGGTGTCGTTTTTTAAATTTGCAACTTACTTTTCGTGTCTATCACAGAAAGTGATGGTGGTGGAAGTATTGAGTAGCTCATTATGCTACCCTGAGGACGCCGGACCAGACGCTGATAATCCCGGCCCCTTCCATGTCCTCCAATAGAGGTAAATGTCTCAAATTCATGAGGATTGAATTTCATAGGTTGGCTGGGTCTGAACACACACCCTACTGTTTACAAAGCATCTTACCACTGCGCCAAATTTTCCTATTGTAACCAAAGTCCGCATGACTTTATTCACATTTTCAACTGTGCGGCAAATCCAACCGATTTGTCTCCTACAGATCTATGGACTCGTTCTAAAGAGGTGTTACGATTTCTCCAACTACCAGTTATGGATGTGGGGGAACAATAACTAGAAGCCGCTGCCGCTACAACAAGGTCCTCGGATTTTTTTAAAAAAGAAAACGTGACCTCCTGGGGGGTAGCTAATATGAAAAAGGGTGAGGCGCTCGCTCCCCCTCCTTCCTTCTATCACCTGGTGGTTAGGGTACTGTCCCCAAAGAGTAACAACTAAAGCTTTATTTTTAAATTGAAAAAATAATTGGAGACATCCCAGTATTAAAGAATAACCCATTATATCAATAACACCTTGCATTTGATTTTTAGTATTATTATTTATATCGAAATCATTCTTTAGAACTGTATTTTTTTCGTTTTGTCTAGCTGTGTTGATGACACTAATCGAATAGAAGTTATTCGACCTTGCATTTGTGCTTCGCTACGATTCTTATAGTGCTATTTTTGTTTTTCAAGGACATTGGAAATCGGGGGGAGGGTATTTGTTTGTGTCCACCCTGTATATCGCAACCTTTAAAAATCAAGATATAAACGTTTCACCAGCCGCCTTAGAGGCATGGCCATTTTTATTTTTTAGTATTTCCGGGTTTCGAACTTGTAAATCTGGAATGGCTGGCCATACCTTTGCAGAAACTGTCCTAAAATAAGGACTAAACAGACACCTAAAACTTTCTCGCTTTGAGTTGATATGTTGTCGCGACAAAATTTAAGATATCAGACCGTGACTGTCCGACTGTTTGACATATTTTAGTTCTGATAATTTTCCTGGGGTCGTAGATCATGATTTTTGGNGGGGGGTCCATTCCTATCAATTTTTCGCCATCTGCTACCGTTTGGGCATTGGTACAAACATACAAATTTCTGATGTATATGTTAAGATATCGAAATCATTCTTCAGAACTGTATTTTTTTTTGTTTTGTCTAGCTGGGTTGATGACATCAATCGAATGGAAGTTATTCGACCTTGGTATTGGAAGCACATTCCATTCCCGATACATTTTTTCTATCCGGGAAGATTTGAAAGGAAAGCTCGACATTTAATATCTGTTCTTTACCCGGACGTCGAGGAAGACAAATTAAAAGCAACTTATGTAAGTAGAATAAAATACCTACTAGTAAGTGTTTTATTCCTCAGAAGCTTATAATATTAACTTGGGGAAAATTTACTTGTTAATTATATTATGTTTCAAATAAATGAAAGTAGCCTGTTTTTTTAGAGGTAAGCTTTTAAAGTTGGTATCACTGATATCATAAGCGGCTAATTCGAATAGTGGCGGTTATTTTTTTCTTCTCTCTCTCTATTTGTTCTGCAATTTTGTGTAAATTGCAAATTGATTTTCCGCAATGAATGGACTAACACCAGAACAACACTCAAATTGTGCAAATTTAATTCGAAAATCATGGTTCAATTATCCAAACATATCGGGCTTTATGACCATTTTGTGGGCGACAATTGTCCTTTCAAAACCGTTATTCGCTTAACTATGCATCACTTTTGTGCCTCACATAGTCTGATAGATAATACGCCTATGAAGAGGACGAAACTGATTGACAAGACCGAGCAGCATGCCACACATCGCGCGACATAATCAGTTTATTAGGGTTGCCGTATCCAAAGAAGAATATCTATATTGTTATTATTGAAAACTTAATAAGCGATATTATCGGGTCGTCGAATATCGATATAAAATATCGATTATATCGGAACCTTAATATCGATTTTCGATATTATCGTTATAAACATCCACAGCCCTACTCCAACAAAGCAGCGTAATTTTTGACGTAGGTTCTTTGATTTTTTTTTGTTCCGATATTATCGAAATCTTAATATCGATTATATCTAAACCCGAATATCGATATAATATCGACATCCCTATATTTTATTAAAGGAAACATTTGGTGAGCGCATACTTTTGCGTAAAGGACTTCACAATTATCCTCCACGATGGTGCAATTTTTACACCTTCGGCTTATTTTCTGATAAAATACAAACGCTGGAGCACATGGAGGGCAACATTTGTCGTGTTATTGCTGATATACGGCCTCAGGTGCTAGAAAATTGGATATCTAAACTGCGCTTCATTTGACGTAGCCACGGGACCCATATGCCCGAAATTGTTTTCAACACTAATGCGATTAATTTCCAATAAATTAAACATCATGACCATGGCTCAATGAGTTTGTCTTTTATTTCATCCACCCAAAAATACACTAAATGCACCCTATATAAGTATTACATTACATTAGGTGACGTTCTTGAAGCTAAAAGAACCTAAATTTATTCTTATAAAGCACAAAGTACAGTTGCCATACTAACTTATAATCAAAGTGGCCACGATTTCACGAGGAAAATCGCTTCAACAATGACGGCTGAACATATAGTTATTCGATGAACATTCCTTTTAGTGTGCAAATTTTCCGCCCCTCGCGGAATTCTATTCACGTCTCCTAGGTAAAGAGACACCTTCTTTTATATAAATTTAGTTATTAGAACCTTTTCAGTCCATCTTCTGCTGGAAAAATGTCGGGAACCTTTGCCGTAGTGGGTATCATTCATTGCGGAGGGGGAAATATGTCCATGTGACGGTTAGATCTATATCCCAGGAAAACTTGGAGTTTACGCAACTTCAACAAAAAATGTCATTTTCTACCTACCGGGCCAGTGCCAGCTCCAATAGTATCACCGCCCTGTTCGAAAGTGAAAAATGCGCCCCCTCACCCCTCTACTTTATCGATATTGAATAAGTATAATTTTTTTTTATTATTTCACGAGAAATTCCAGGTATAAAATAATCACACAATTTTTTGCATTTTTTAACCACGTTTCTAAATTGCGCATCTTTTTCAGCCTTTCTTTTCTTGAATTCAGCGTCTATTTTCAAAAATTAAAAAATGTATATTTTATCTCCTTACCTGCACTTTTGCCTGTCCTGTATAAATGAAGCTCGTCAATTGGTGTGACTGCTGTCAGCTGTTTACTTCTGCTAATCGCGCCGATGCGTGCCAACACAACTATAACAGTGTGGCGAGGGTGCAAACAAGCAGAAACATCCATGGGATTATTAAACATATTCAAAGCCACAGGACTGACACTTTGTGTAGCATTAGTGTGGTTCAATCCTACTTAAGTGACAAAATTAGGGAAGCTTTCAACTGTTGTTACTACTACTACTATTAATAAATAAATCAATAACTCATGATATAATCATAATAAACTATAAGTTAATAGTTTAGGTCTGTCTTCTTGTATTTTGTTTCAGATTTTGGCAGATGCTGAAAACTGTATCAATAATTTGTCTAGTCGGCTTGATAAAATACAAGGGCCTTACTTTTTTGGAAAAGCACCTTCCTCACTAGATGCTCTTGTTTTCGCTTATTTAGGTCCTTTGTTAAAGGCGCCATTGAAAAATTGTGCGCTACAAAATCATTTAAAAAATTGTTCAAATTTAAATCGATTCATTTTATCCATATGTCAAACTAATTTCAAAAACACTTTTCTTGGTAAGTAAGATTTCAGCCATAAGGCTAGCCAGCGTCTATGGCACGTTGAATACACCAGTTCCCGTGAAATCACTGAAGTTAAGCAACGTCCAGCGAGGTCGTACCATGTAGGTGTCCGCGTGGGTTCGCCCCCTCGTGATGCTGGTTTTTTTCCGGCCCAACCCAGGCTGGGTGAGGTCAATGTGGGTAGCTGGTTTGCAAGTTTCCAGGGAATGGAAGGTAAAACCCGCGTCTCGAGTGACCAATAGATGTTAAAAATACGTTAAGCAAAAANAAAAAAAAAAAAAAAAAAAAAAAAAAAAAAAAAAAAAAAAAAAATATAAGTATTCGACGCCGCATTCAATTTTTCAAGTTCTACGCATGACGTTATACGAGCCATGTGAGCGGTTCAGTGAAATAAATTAATTTCAATGGCTTGCATGACGTCATACGAACCGCTAACTCACATGATACAAATTTCTTATTCTTGTTTATTTTTTACGGTTCCTAATTAAGGAAACATAAAAAAGGTGTCAGCATTTCCCGCACAAGAACATGCTTTGTCTACAGAGTATCGTAAATTTAAGAACTTTATTCTTACTTTTTTATTTGGTTCTCACCTATGAACTCAGGACCCAACAACTTTAGCTCATCTTTATTTTCTTTTTATTTTGCAGATAGCGAACAAAAGAGGAAACTACAAGAAAAGGAGAATGCAGAAAAACAAAAAGGCCAAGATCCTGATTTCCCCCATTCAGTCAAACGAACAATTTTAGCAACTCTATTTGTCACCTTATCAATGGGCGGTTACGCTGTCTACATAGGATTATTTAAGGTGCCTATGTCGTTAAAAAGCAATTGAAAACCAACGATAATGGCATAACCGGATTTTTGTAATAACCTATTGTTTGACATCGAAAATACGAGTATATCTTAACTTGGAAAGTTCCTTCGGAAGGGAGATGCGCTTTTATCGAGCAGTTTGTTTTTCTTGGGCTACAGCATGGTATCAGGAGATAAGGAAATCGCCCGTTACACCTCTCAAGATTGTTTAGTTTTACCCCTGGAGGAACACTTAATATAGATACTTGAAGGAGGACTCCTTTGTTGTACCACTAGAGACGCCTTCAATGTACCTTTGGAGACTCTTTCGCTGTACTCCCAGTATGTTTAAGATTAGAAAATAAATAAATATTGACAATTTTCGTTGTATCATTTTCAATAAAATATTGTGTATCAACTACAAATAATAAGGCGATTCACGAGCGCTTTCGTCTGTTACGACATTCTCAAGTGGACTGGTGATACACAATATTTTATTGAAAATTATATTTCATAATGACTACAAACATCCTAAATACCATTTATAAACTAAATTTTCGTTGTACTTTTAATATACAAACTTGAAACTGAGGTCCTTTGTTGTTCTCCTAAAAGCTCCTACATTGTACTATCGGGGTCTTTTGAGGTATACTGACAGTAAAGATAGTAATCATGTTGAGCTTAGAAAATAAATAAATATTGATAAAAATTAATAGAAAGATTTTTTATTTACAAAAGAAATGTACACACTATGTCTATGTGAAACTAGTTTATTACACAGAGGCTAGCAGAACCCTATCACTAAGACTATAATGTGATATAAACCCTGTGTATTACGGTGGATTGAAAAAGTGAAATATTGCAGTTTTTGTTGACTTTTCATGAATAGCTTTCAATTATCAGACCAATGTACCATACAGGGTTCCTAACAAAAAAGTTACAATTTATTGTTTTGTCATTCATACATATTGCATATCTAAATTTTTTTTGTACAACCTAATAACTTAATGTATAGATCCAGCCCACAACTATCCATTAGTCAGTCGCAGAGTTCGTTTTGAAGGACGATAGAAAATTACCAGTTGAATTTGTTGCCAATTGTGTATTGTTATGACGTTTATTTCGGAAAAAAATAAAAATACTTTTTTGAACACGACCGCATTACAAGAATCCAGCAGAAAAAATAGTTTATTTTGTATAAAACCGTATAATGCATTGCGCGAAGAAGTTTGGAAACACTTGAATGTCTCGAGAACGAAAACAGAGCAGAGTCTTTTTTTTCTTGGGCTACAGCTCTACAGAATGGTATCAGGAGATAAGGAAATCGCCCGGAACACCTCTCAAGATTGTTTAATTTTACCCCTGGAGGAACGCTATATATTTGCGCGAAGAAGTTTGGAAACACTTAAATGTCTCGAGAACGAAAACAGATGGCGACATGCGGTTTTTGCCATTGTTTATCTTTTATTAAATTACTTTCTTAACAGGCGGAAGAAGCGAGTCACAACTTTGAAATTCTTTCTAACTAAATCAATCTTATCAGTTATTCTCGTGACTAGATAGTTTTATGTTTGAGAACTCTTGCATATTCAATTGAACGCGCTTTAGAAAAACATGAATCAATAGAAACTTTTGAAATATCCACTCATCAAGTTTAATAAAAATAGTTCTCAAGATGGTGAGATCTCAGAGATATACTCAGTAGGGTATGAAACTAGTCAGCGCTAATGAACACCTTTCTTATTTTTAAATTCAAGTCAAGATATGATTATAAGATTATTGAAGATATACTCAGTAGAGTATGAAACTAGTCAACGCTAATGAACACCTTTCTTATTTTTAAATTCAAGTCAAGATATGATTATAAGATTATTGAAGATGTACTCAGTAGAGTATGAAACTAGTCAACGCTAATGAACACCTTTCTTATTTTTAAATTCAAGTCAAGATATGATTATAAGATTATTGAAGATGTACTCAGTAGAGTATGAAACTAGTCAACGCTAATGAACACCTTTCTTATTTTTAAATTCAAGTCAAGATATGATTATAAGATTATTGAAGATGTACTCAGTAGAGTATGAAACTAGTCAACGCTAATGAACACCTTTCTTATTTTTAAATTCAAGTCAAGATATGATTATAAGATTATTGAAGATGTACTCAGTAGAGTATGAAACTAGTCAACGCTAATGAACACCTTTCTTATTTTTAAATTCAAGTCAAGATATGATTATAAGATTATTGAAGATGTACTCAGTAGAGTATGAAACTAGTCAACGCTAATGAACACCTTTCTTATTTTTAAATTCAAGTCAAGATATGATTATAAGATTATTGAAGATGTACTCAGTAGAGTATGAAACTAGTCAACGCTAATGAACACCTTTCTTATTTTTAAATTCAAGTCAAGATATGATTATAAGATTATTGAAGATGTACTCAGTAGAGTATGAAACTAGTCAACGCTAATGAACACCTTTCTTATTTTTAAATTCAAGTCAAGATATGATTATAAGATTATTGAAGATGTACTCAGTAGAGTATGAAACTAGTCAACGCTAATGAACACCTTTCTTATTTTTAAATTCAAGTCAAGATATGATTATAAGATTATTGAAGATGTACTCAGTAGAGTATGAAACTAGTCAACGCTAATGAACACCTTTCTTATTTTTAAATTCAAGTCAAGATATGATTATAAGATTATTGAAGATGTACTCAGTAGAGTATGAAACTAGTCAACGCTAATGAACACCTTTCTTATTTTTAAATTCAAGTCAAGATATGATTATAAGATTATTGAAGATGTACTCAGTAGAGTATGAAACTAGTCAACGCTAATGAACACCTTTCTTATTTTTAAATTCAAGTCAAGATATGATTATAAGATTATTGAAGATGTACTCAGTAGAGTATGAAACTAGTCAACGCTAATGAACACCTTTCTTATTTTTAAATTCAAGTCAAGATATGATTATAAGATTATTGAAGATGTACTCAGTAGAGTATGAAACTAGTCAACGCTAATGAACACCTTTCTTATTTTTAAATTCAAGTCAAGATATGATTATAAGATTATTGAAGATGTACTCAGTAGAGTATGAAACTAGTCAACGCTAATGAACACCTTTCTTATTTTTAAATTCAAGTCAAGATATGATTATAAGATTATTGAAGATGTACTCAGTAGAGTATGAAACTAGTCAACGCTAATGAACACCTTTCTTATTTTTAAATTCAAGTCAAGATATGATTATAAGATTATTGAAGATGTACTCAGTAGAGTATGAAACTAGTCAACGCTAATGAACACCTTTCTTATTTTTAAATTCAAGTCAAGATATGATTATAAGATTATTGAAGATGTACTCAGTAGAGTATGAAACTAGTCAACGCTAATGAACACCTTTCTTATTTTTAAATTCAAGTCAAGATATGATTATAAGATTATTGAAGATGTACTCAGTAGAGTATGAAACTAGTCAACGCTAATGAACACCTTTCTTATTTTTAAATTCAAGTCAAGATATGATTATNGTCAGGATCAATTATTATTTTTCTATCTCAAACTTCCATCTTTATCCCTTTCGAGAAAAAGTGGCCAGTATGTCTGTCAGGATCAATTATTATTTTTCTATCTCAAACTTCCATCTTTATCCCTTTCGAGAAAAAGTGGCCAGTATGTCTGTCAGGATCAATTATTATTTTTCTATCTCAAACTTCCATCTTTATCCCTTTCGAGAAAAAGTGGCCAGTATGTCTGAAACCTATTATTATTATTTAACTCTTTATTGAATTAACTTTGTAAATAAAGATAGAATGAAAGGAAAGAGAGAAAAAGGGGAATTAAAGTATAGAGAGAGAAAAAAAAAGTTAATTCAAAGGGCGGGGTAATTCCTGAGAAATTCTCTTCCAACTACTGTATAATGGTAAGATTAATCGACAAAATTCAATATTTTTGAACCCAGCAATGAATAATCAGACTCATCTCGGTTCTGGACTGTGTAATTTCAGAAAATCGATCAAAAAACAGCACGAGAATCCATTTCTAGAACTACGAGTAGTTGAGTACTACATTTCTAACTTCTAGTTTGACTTGACAATTACCTTTATCTCCTTTCTCTTCATCGGCCTGTGGTGATCGGATATCCATATTGAACATAACAACTTTTGGCGTCATCGTCGACATTTTATTACTAAAACAATATGTGTATACTCCAGGCATGTGGGCGGAGAATGTATATTTACCACTGGTTTCTCTATCGCCCTGGTAAATAACATTTCTATCCGGTCCTACAATTTTGACGTCTATATCAAGAAATCCACCTTCGGATATTTCGAACATTAAACCTACAATACAAAAATAAAATAAAAATTAATTATCATGAATGGACAAAGAACAAATCAATTTTGGTTTAATATTTTCAATAATCAACCTTCTAAATCTACCCAAAAATCAAATTGAAAAAAAAAAAAAAAAATAGAAATAGAAATAAATAAGTTCGCCGTAAGTGGCACAATTGGCACATAGACTCTTGAGTGGAAGGTAGAGATTATGATCCCGAAACTTCTTGACAATCCCGAAGTTTCGGGACTGGAACGATCACATCCCGGGATCCCAGGACTGGTACCGGGATTAGAAAAATATTCGGAACCTTCCAAAATCGAGTAGAAGTAGGTATAGTTACTATAATAAGTAGATAAATAAAAATAAAATCAAGTTTTTAACTTGATAGATGTGTGTGGAGTCCTTTTGTGGAACCGCCAAGAGTTTCCAAAATAGCATCACATTTTTTACACTAGAAAATGACTCCAAACGGATGAAGGATTTGAATCTTTTTTGTGCGATATAAAACCGTCCATTTTAAAGCAAATCGAACACAAGTTGTTACGTTCAAAAAAGATGTTAGAATATATTAGATTATTAGAACATTAAAAATTTATTTTTTGAACTGAAACAAGTGAAATACCGAAAGGGGTCATACAGACAACACATCGGTTCTTTCGGTGAATTCGGTCTACTTAAAAAGAAAAGGCTTTTTAAAAGGTCTTGCATTTTTGTATTGCATGGCAGATGACAGCACATCGATTTTTATGTAACGTTCAAGGTTGATGTATTGGGAGTATTGGGGCCTCATTTTCAAATTCAATAAAAAAATATGTCTTTTGTTTGTTTTTATTATATCACTGTCAATCCCGAAAATCCCGGGATTGGATGACGAATCCCGGTATCAAAATTTCAGCCATTTTCGGGCGGGATTCCGGGATCATAATCTCTAGTGGAAGGTTACCACCAAGTGAGGTTAATGTCAGAGGTATTTTCTACCCTTAGAGCTCTATTTTTAGATATTTCGTACCAAAAGTAATTAATCAAAAAAGGGAAAAATAATAAACCCATTTGTTGCCAATTTAATTTGGTATTTAGGTTTGAAATGTGTTTAAGATCATCGTTTTGGCATTCATACTTAAGGACGGCCGTGCTTTGGAAGCGACAAATCCAATTCCAGGAGGTGAACTTGTAATCACTTCAGAAGAACGACTGGGTTAAGGGATTCCGTACCTACAGGAAATATTAAACTCATGTAGGTAATAGGTTGAGATATTTTTTTTTAAGTCCATGAAGTTAACGATTAACACGTTGGGTACAACAGTTCCCATCAGACCACTGAAGTTAAGCCGCGTTGGGCTTGGTGCATACCCAGAAAGGAGTACGTCACAGGACATCTCGTATCTTTGGCTCATGAGACAACTGGGTAGCTGTTTCACACCTTAGTAAACGTATTAATAAAAACATATAACTCCCACAGCTGCTCGAAAAACAATCATAAACTTGATAAGTTGGTTAAATTGAGATATTTGTCAAGCAAAACCGGGAATGGACACCCTTCATACCCTACATTAAAAGAATAATATCTATACCACTATAAGTATCATGCGTTGAATCTTAGCCAAACAGATTTTGAGATATTTGCAAAGACAAAAAAAAAAGAAGGCATTATTTAAAAGAAATTATACAGCCACGGAATGAGGCGCAGCTTCGTATGCGTCTTTTGCATACAAAGTTGCAGACATCAACTAGAATTTAGAATTTTATAAACCGCAGTTACCAAGTTCATGTCCGAAGCTGGGGCACTGTTAACTTGGTCCATGAATGTGTCGACACATAATTTTAGCCTACATTTAAAATTCCATCATTGTCATAGTTTATTTGATTTTCAATTGAATTTTAAGCAAAAATTTATTTTTAACTTGATAATTTGTGTTATTTAAATAATTATTATTTACCTAGTAATTCTAATCTTCAATCAGACTTTACATGATTTTTATCATCAGAAAATGACTTGACTGAACAATGAGACATACAACCATTATCCTCACAAGTAAGAACATTAATTTATTTTAACTGGATGGGTCCGGGGTCGTTATGTTAGATTGTCAGTATTCGTAACATGTTTACCAACCTTATTTTAATATGTTTCTTAGAGTGTAAATATATATAACAACTTGCTCTCAAATTTAACTTGAAATTATTTATTTTTTAATTTAAGGAACAGTCAACATAATACGTACATCAAAGACGTAATGATGAAATTTTTTTTTATAGGTAAAGAATTTTATATACAGGAAATTTCAAAAGGTTATGCAAAAAAAGAAACCACGTATAATAGAGCTCAAATAAAGGCCACTTTGCTTAATATACCCCTATACCTACGGAAATGGACCCCAAGGTCTGGGGCCGCCCAGTGTTGGCACTTAAAAATCGAAAAATAATTATTAAAAATCGAATTATTTTGCGATTGACTTCATTTTTTGCATGACGTGTCCGATTGGTATCATGCTTCTTTGGTGAGTATTTTACACTTTTTCCCCGATCAGTGGCGGAGTTATGGGGGGTCATGAAATGAAAATGCCTAAAACTTGATGCGTATTTTTTTGGTGTTTTAAGGTATGACATGTCTTCTAAAACTTGTTTTGCTACAAAAAAGACTGGACTAGCTCTTATCTAAAACCAACCGTTGACCTTTTAAAATCACAAAAATTGAGCGTAGGTTGAACGAACGAAGCGAACTTTAACACGACACAAAAAGTAACCATAATTTCAAGTCTCCTGCACACAAAAAGGTATTAATTGTGAAAACCGACAAATAATTCTATTTTTAATAATTATTTTTCGATTTTCAAGTGCCAACATTGGGTGGCCCTAGCTACCTTGGGGTCCATTTCCGTATAGGGGTTTATTAAGCAAAGTAGGATTTATTCGAGCTCTACTATACGTGGTTTCTTTTTTTTGCATAACCTTTTGAAACGCCCTGTATTCTTTAGATCTTGTGTTGATTAAACATATATTATGTATTCAATTTTAAAGTTTTGTTGTAGCGTTGTTCTTCCTACAATCAACTAATCTCCCCATTTCTAGATTCAGGCTGGGAAAAATATATTGATATAAGGTTCCCAAAAAAGTTTTTGATAGTCATCGGCTGGAACTGTGTTGATATGCGTTCCAGGTCGTCCTGGTGCCTAGAACATTAGGTCTTATCCAGTTGTATGAGATTGGAGCCCAAATAAGTTGTTCTTTTGCCAATTTATATAATTATCTACATACATCTAATCTTGGAGGTTAATAAATTGCACCTGTGTTCTTTTTTTGCTCCTATATTCTACAAATTCTTGTAGAAAATAGGAACAGAAATTCTTTTTCCTTGAGAAAAATATTCTCTTAAGCGTCAATGGCACACTTTGAATATACCAGTTCCCGTAAGACCACTACTGAAATAAAGCTACGTCCAGCGAGTTTTACTTCGTGATTGACCGGGCTGGATGAAGACTATGTGTGTAGCTGGTTTGTAAGCTTCCGCCGAATAGAGGGTAAAACGGCTACAAGTTTTTTTATCGACTCTTTATTTTTGAAGTTAGAATCCTAGGGTTTGTTTAGAAATGTTCCTTGGATAATTTAAAATTGATTTAGATATGGTTGAATGTAATTTTTACTAACTTCTGGTATTTTTGGGTTCCGATTATACGACCATGCCTCGCTGATAAGCATACTGATCCATGTAAAGTGAAACCATACTATACATGTATCTTCATCCTTGTCAGCCAGACATGACCGTATAAACGCAACCTAATCATACTATACATGGAAGAGCGTCCTCACGATGGCCGGTTCTACGCACCAGGACGACCTGGAACGCATACCATTACAGTTCCAGCCAAAGGCTATCAAAAACTTTTCGGTAAACTCATATCAATCTGCCTCTACCATTTTAATTAATCATGCATCTATAAATGGGAAGAACGGCCGATTTCGTGAGAAAAACCGCTACTACTACTACATACATGGAAGAGTATTCTTGTGAACGCTGCCTGGCCGTATGATGTGACTTTTAACCATTACTAAAGTGAGTAAAACATTCATCCAAAAAATCGATTTTTAATAATCCAGGAAACATTTTAAAACAGATCCCAGGTTTCTATCTTCAAAAATAGAGATTCGATATAAACCTTTTCCTACCGATAAAACTCCGTCTAAAATTACCGATATTCCTCTATTTCAGTATATTCTCTGCATTTAATATTTACTGTGACAAGCACATATCTAATCCCAGCATCTGTCCAAACTTCAAGGGAGGCTGTACAGAATACTTTGAAAACTAACAATAAAACTAAACGTCAAAACCAGATCGTTCCAAGAAAATCACAAATAAATTCCATTAATTTAAAGGTAAATCCCTTAGGTACTAGTTCCGTGGTTAATACTTGTCTACTACGGCTCCTGTACAAAAAATTAAATTTTTTACTCAAGGATATTACTTTTTGTACTGCGGAACACATATGTATCTAATTTCAGCTTTCTCGCTCATCCCGAAATGGTATTTCTCAATTCCGATTTTTCGGTGGTGAAAACCTGCTATAAATCGGGGAGAAACTTTAAGGAAGTCCTTAAACACTATTTTTTTTTGGGGGGGGGTCATTCTCGGTCATTTTTTCGTTATCTCCTTCAATTTGCCCAGAAAAAAATTTGCAAAAAAACACCGCTGAAAAGCGGTGTTTCATTATTAGCGATAACTTGCAACTTGCTTCTTGATTTTTCTATTTTTTCCTATCTTACGCACATAAATGCTAAAAGGAATTTGTGTGCCAAATTTCAAGCAAACAAAACTAAAAAAAAGTATGCCTGGTCCCTGAAACCATTGAAATCTGATGTCACCATGATTGCTTTACTTGGAAAAACAATTCAGTTCTGCATAATGAAAAGGATACAATTTCTGACTGGTCCCTTTGTTATCTTATACGAGTGTTGGTTTGTATGCATTGGAAATATTCTTGGAAATCTCAAGAACCCATGATGAATAATCCATTTTCTTTGTAAAAGTTATTAAAGACTTTCGTGCATTGTACAAAATAGGAAATTCAATTTCTTGGATTTTTGTGATGAACGCTTAAAAAAGTGGGACGCTGATAAGGTACTTCTTTTTTCTTTAACACTAAATTAAACATACTATCGCCGGCATAATAATTTTCCTACATCATAATGACTTTTTCTTCTCCAGAACGACAACCGACATGGATTGACTCGAGATCAATTTATAGACCTTCTATCGGCGGCAGCAGCTTCAGAATCAAAACCAAATGATTCTGCAGACGATTTAGAAAGTGATCATTCATTGGACATTAGCAGTCCAAGTGAAGTGGTTGATGGCGGTAATGAGTTTAGTAAAACTGTTGGTATAGCAATGAGAGCTGCAGAAGAAGCGAAAGCAGCAAGTCAAGCTCAGAATAGTGCAGGGCTTCAAGCTGCAAGAGAGGTAAAGTTTGACCGTGCGGTGATTGTATTGTATGTCTTCAATTACTTCAACATAATGTCATTGCTATGTAGCTTCCAAGGGCGGGCGGGACGTTACATTCATAGGGAAATTGAACAGACAAGACAGATAAAGCTTTAAATACCTTATATTTTCATTGAAAAAACACGCTTGGAATATCTATGACAGCGTGCCATGACCATTGAAAACTGCCATTTATATGACAAATAGCTTACGGACAATCAATCGAAACCTCTTTTGGTAATCTATTTTTAATATTAATGATGTTAATCTATTATTACCATTTTTTCATGTATCTTAGAAGAACAGATATGTACATACCTACGAAAATGTGAGATATGTATTGACATTTTCGAGACAAAAATAGCGTACCCAAAGATTCTGTATTTTAAAAGTCGGTTCACGCAATAAAA
>CM022881.1:7337895-7348998 GCA_012654025.1 Pachypsylla venusta
AAAAAAAAAAAAAAAAAAAAAAAAAAAAAAAAAAAAAAAAAAAAAAAAAAAAATTCTCTGCATATTTAAAAAAAATCTGAATCAAAGTTATTTCTCCAAAGTTTCGTCGATTTTCAAGCAGAATTGTCTATTAAACATTTAAAAGTGAGTTTTCTCGTATTTCCCACCATTTAATTGTGAAAATTAACCTTCTACTTTCAATTAATCATATTAGTTGCTCAGAAAAAAATTAATAGTACCTATCTGTTTGGTCCCTCAAGTGCTTTGAAGGATGTAGGCATGGCCCTACGGCTGTATAAACGTGAACTAATAATTACACAATACACATGTATCAGTGTATTGTTTATTAGGGATTCATAATCATAAAATTAATGTTTATTAAGTTCTTTCTCTTCAACTAAAGAGGTTAGGAAATGTTTTTACAAGCATGCATCACTCAATAATTTATTTATTTGTTGGCCGAAAAAATAGGTCTAATTCTAACACAACGATTTTTCTATTGTTTATTGTTTGTCTTCCTTGACCTCGTCACTCTCTAACACCTTATCTGAGCCAGGGCCGACATGGAGTTTTTTAGTACTTATACTAAACAACTGTAACCGCTTCTGATCCGAGCGAATCATTGCATTAAAAACTAATCCTCTGAGGTTAAACACGAAAACGATAGGTTGTAACGGTCATTTGATTTTTAGTGCCTCGCATGAATTAGGTATGTATTTTAAAATGAACTAATCAGTATTAATTTTATGGTAATTAGCGGCTTTTTCTTTAAACTTAGTATCTGCCCGAAGGCGAAATTTTTTGTTCATCGTATTGCGTTTTAATTGTCAAAGAATACAATTTTAATTAAAGGAGGGAAAAATATTGTGGGATATTTTTTATAAAATTCCTTTTTTCATTTCTTCAAATTCAAATTTCAGATTTCAGGGTAAATTAATTTTCACAGCCATGCTCCATAAACTTTTTTCAACAGAAACTCAACCTGAAACACACTCTAGGGAAACCCAAGAAATCTTAAAAATTAAAATGGTTCTTTTGGAAAGCAGCATATCACAGAGAATTCAGGACAAGAAACGAGGGATTTTCAGATACGCGGGATTTTTCCCATTTGCAGCTTGCAATTTGCAATATCCTCCGGCCACCTCTTTTCTTTTGTTTTTAACTTTTTATGTTTACTTGATAGCTTTTTTGACATATTTTAATCCAACTAGACAGTTTAGGAAACTTTTTTACTGACATGCTTGATGAGCAATCTTGCTTATCATGACATTTTTTGGTGATTAAAAAAGGGGAAAATATTAAGGATATTAGGGATTAAAAGAGTGGGATTTTGAAAAAAGGGATTTTTTTTGTCTAGGGTTCTCTGTGATATGCCGCATTCGTTCTTTACAAATGATTAGCAGTTTGCATACTGAAATATTTTTCAGGCAAACTATATGTATTCGAAGTGAGAGATTTTTGGTTGAATTCCTGCATTCCTGATTGGTTGAATATATAATAATTAGTTGTCATATGTGAGCCTTCCCTTTTTTCGGGTCATCCAATTTCCTGGTTCTGTTTTAGAAGTGTTTTTTTTGATAATAATTACTATAATGACTGAAAATTAATTTAATGTAATTTTTGTATCAGGTATTTGAGAAAACGAAAAAAATCTTTATAAATAAACGCGAAAAGAATGTACGCACAAATTTGTTATTATTTTATGGTAGGTACCTACCTAGGTAGAGATTTTTCTAAGATCTTACCTCTGTCTCTTGCGATTTGATATGCTAGTAGAAAACTAGCTTATTTTGAGGCGATTGTTGCGTACTTTTTTTATATATTTATTTAAGTACAGTCAACAATGCATTTTTATATAATACCTATATTTATAAATAGTCATATACACAACTTACACAAGTATACTTTTTACTTTAGGTACCAAGATTTTACCTAAGTAGTAATGTATTTTAAAATTCATAGTTAAATAACGGTTATCAGGTGAATCAAAACAAGCTAGAAATGCGAAGCAAGCAAACAAGCTAAAAATGCAAAGTTGCCTATTTTGCATTTTACCGATCGCATAAAAAATTTAACATTTTAAAAAGGTTTAGGTCTCTGCAGTATTTAAGTATGATGAAGTTACTTACGGCTAGCAATCAAATTTATTTTTATTTTGACTGTGGCGCCGGTTAAGAGGACAAACATGAATATGGCCCACAGATGTTGGCTTTGAGTCAGTCCGG
The DNA here is from genome assembly GCA_012654025.1 of Pachypsylla venusta. NCBI lineage: Eukaryota > Metazoa > Arthropoda > Insecta > Hemiptera > Aphalaridae > Pachypsylla > Pachypsylla venusta. The sequence goes on from CM022881.1 coordinate 7,340,121, forward strand.
TAAGTACAATTTTCATAGGTGGTTCTTTCTAGAAATTAATTGTGGCAAGGCCTAACGGTAACGGCCCCTTCATCATAGTTCTAGGTATCAAGCAAAACGCTAGTTTTGCAACGCCAAGAAGAAGAAATCCAATGTGCTAAATAGCATGCTAAACCTAAGTTAGTAGGTATTTTCACTTTCGACTTTAATTTTTTTTTTCATATTCGTCGTTGTCATGTGCGATGGATGAAGGATGAAGTTTAACTTTTATATTACTTTTGTCCGTCAATGGAAACGCCTTCTATGAGCACTCCAAAAATTGTCAAAAGTGTATACTTTTTTTCACCTCGCGCTTTTATATTTGGGGTCCTTCTGATCTTAGATCAAGATTAACATAAAAAAATCCCCGCGGACACTTGTGTCACTTTAGCGGCAACCTCTATAATATCTCTACTACTGATTGTTCTGGAAATTTTGGTATATTACTTGTTACAACGTTTATATACTTTTTAGGGGGAGAACCTCTCATTAGTGTTGTTATGTATAAATAAAATAAAGAAATAAATAAAAATAAAGAAATAAAATACAAGTAATATACCTACAAGTTATCAATTTTTTACATTTTATATAAAAAAAAATTAAACTCTTATGAAAATACTCTACTTTGCAAAACGTTTTAATAATTTAAAAAAAAACAACAACAACAAAAGCAACATCAACTACAACAACAGCAGCAAAAACAACATTAACAACAACAGTAGCAACAACAACATCAACAACAAGAACAACGACAATAGCAGCAAAAACAACAACATCAACAAAAACAACGACATCATCATCAACAACAACATCATCACCTTCCATGAAAATAATTTTCAGGTCTCACGAGATTTGTAATTTTTTCAAATTTTACATATAATTTTGGCAACTCTAACACGCAGAAGTACATTAAACCTTTATCGTAACGATTTGAAATTTGCAGAACTGATTTATCATAATATAGTCAGAACTTTTATTATGAGTTAGAAGTAATGTTTTCGACAAATGCATGGTTTTCGAGTTATGGGCCGCTGAAATAAATCACACGAACTTCGAAATACTATCTTCAATATCTCGACCAGTGTTGGTCCAAGAAAGCTGAAATTTTGTAGATATATTATTTGTTCCGTTTAAATAAATTAACATGTTTTAAAAAATATTTATAACTAATCGTTTTCGATTTTTTTGCTACTCTAACAGGCATAAGTAGATATATATTATCACTTTACCGTATCGATGTAAAATTGAGGATAGATCTATCATATGGTCAAAATGTTTCTTTGATAGAAGTATTGTTTTCTATAAATGCATAGTTTTCGAGTTCAAGGCTTCCAAATTCCAAAGATAAAATGAATCACATGATTTTTTCGTTGAGATACCCATCTATTCACATGTTAGGTATCAAAAAGTTATGCCAAACTGATCTGCTATGCTCGAAAATCTATCAGAAATTGATATTTTTAATTTTGATTAAGATAAATAGAATTATCCCTATATAAAAGGTCTCTTTGCTTTTAAATTCATTTTGAAAAAAGAAAGAAGGATACTTTTTTAACCATTCATATTGACTATAATTTTAGCTATAAACATAACTAGTTATCTTTTGCAAATTGATTATCTTTTCTTTTTTCAAATTGATTATCTTTTGCAATATGTATTTGTGTTACCTGAAGAAAAAAAATATTGTGACTTTATTTTGCATCCAAACCCATCAAAAATATATGCCTACCTATTATGGACCATTAAAAATATATAAATTCTTATTTTTATTAAAAAATATTTTTTTAATAAAAATATGACACCTTTACTTTATTAAGCGTCCATTGCACGTGAATACGCCAGTTCCCGGTAGATCTCTGAAGTTAAGCAACGTTCAGAGAGGTTAAACTAAGTGGGTGACCACGGCGAGGCTCGTACCCTCCTGATGATGGGAATTTCCGACCCAACCTGTGTGAGGTCTATATGGGTAGCTGGTTTGTAAGTATCTAGCGAATAGAGTGCAAAACCACCGTCTCGAATGACAAATAGAAGTTAAACGTAAAGCCAAAAAAGGGGACCTCATTCGGAAGAAGTTCAAATGAAAAGTTATACTTTTGATTTAATTAACCGAATGAAGATTTGACCACGATTTTGATTTAAACAGCGTTAATTCTCAATTGGATTTTCCGATTTTCATGATATTAAGGATCGATATTTATAACGATATTAATAAAAGCTAGTACTTTATAAAAGTGAATTATGTTGTGTGAGTGTTGTCTGGAATTGTTTTACCATAAAAATTGATGGCAATGGACCTCTTTAATACCATGGGCAAAGAGGTCTAGCCCCGGGGTGAACCTGCAAGAAATGGACATTGGAAAATTTTGTTCTTTTAATTCATTACAAATTCTCGTGAAATGTCCCAGTAATTATGAAATGATAGGCGGAACAACCTGTGTTTAATGAATGTTGATTAAAAAAAATCAAGAACAAAAAACTTTAACAGTATGAAAACAAATATTTATTAAAAACAATAAGTCGAGAAGTTTCCGACGAACATGAGTTTCCACATCCAAGGCCAGATATCCGCTAGACATGTCTCGGTAGTACAGTGGTTGAACGCTCGTCTGGTAAGCGGTGGGATTATTTTTCCTCAGTCATTTGATGAGTTCAACCATAAGAAAACTGAGCTCTAAGGGTTAAGTGGTAGAAAATTCATCGGGCAATAACCTCGCTTAATGGAAATGTTTCCACTTAAGAGGTTATATTTTAACCAGGGGTACATAACCTCGCTTAATGGTAATGCTTCCACTTAAGAAGTTATATTTTAACCAGGGGTACATAACCTCGCTTAATGGTAATGCTTCCACTTAAGAGGTTATATTTTAACCAGGGGTACATAACCTCCTTTAATGTCAATGTTACCACTTAAAAGGTTATATTTTAACAAGGGGTAGGTACTGTTTGTTCTTAAACAATATTTTAGTTATTGTTGACATTTTCTTTAAAAAAAGATTTGTGTGATCAGCTGATGTTTCGCCCTGATGATTGTCCCAATGTTACAGTTGTTTGAAACAAGTGTAAATACACTTCATTATGTTAATATCATATGAGGTGGAGGGAAGGGGTGGGGGTAACTCCTTGTAAATTGGGACAAAATGAGGGGAACGTTATTATTGTGAAAACACAAAAGGTTTGTCCCCCGGGTATTTTATTTTTTGTTGAAAATGTTCCCTGGTGTGGTCCATCTGTCTGATTTTACACTAGAGACTAAACATTCGAGTTGATGACAGGGTAATGAGAAAGATTCATTGAGAACGACTTTAATCAATGCGAGTTTAAACTTAATATGGGTGCGTGGTGTGTAACAAATGTCGAAATTTGTTTGACCAGAACGTTAGAAGATAGAGAAAAAAAATAATTAGAATGGACCCCCCCCCTTAATTAGGGACTGGAACATCAGGAAAATTCTTCATAATGTCCAACCGTTTTCGAGATGTCTCGGAAGCAAGATATTGTAACATATCAACCAATTCAAAGCAAGAAAGTTATATTGTTTAAAAAAAAATCAAGATAAAACCGTGCGAGACAAACTAGCACAATACCCAACAGTGCTAGTTTTGAATTAATTCAAGTGCTGACAGTGGCTTTTTACTACTCGCTTACTCAGTTTTAACTCTTTAGGTACCTATCCCTGTAGCAAATGCGAACACGGCTCGATATTTGCGCTTTTGATGTATAGCAAAGGTGATTCAAGAATTGTTTGTGGGTGCGGCAGCTGTTGAAAACTTATCCGCAATTCTACAGACCTATAACATCATTTCCCGTTATATGACTGGATTTAAGCAACAATAGAAGCAAACACACCCCCCCCCCGCAGATCCGGGAAGATACATGATTTTGTCTTTTTTGTATGACACCACGTGTTTTCGGCAGTTTCAGGATGCACTCAGATTTGTGATTATAATAGATTTGCTGTTCAAAACAACAGCACCTGTTATAGGTAGCTTAGTTAACCCCTTAGTTGTAAAAAAGGCGATTCCTAAACAGCAGCGCCTCCCAGGGGAGGATCCAGGGTAAAATTTGGGGGGGGGGTGAACTACGAAAATATAATGCATTTATTGGTAATAATGTGTCATTTATTGGTAATAATGTGTTATTTATTGGTAATAATGTGTCATTTATTGGTAATAATGTGTCATTTATTGGTAATAATGTGTCATTTATTGGTAATAATGTGTCATTTATTGGTAATAATGTGTCATTTATACATTAAAATTGAAGTGATGTCTGCCCATTTTGGAAATTTTTTCCATCACTGCTTCCCGGGAAACCTCATTATCATAAATTATATTTAGAAGAGCCAAACCATTTAATCTTTTCCGTAGCATTGTGGTTCTGAGCTAGGCTTTGATTTGGCGCAAAGAAGAAAAAGACATTTCAGCGCTTATTTTAAGATCTTTTTTGCGGGGGGGATTCTCCCTCAGTTCCCCCTGAGGATCCACCCCTGGCGCCTCCAGGATCATTTTTCAGATTCGAAAGGATAACTGATTAGCTGTTTTTTATTACATCAAAACGGCAGCGCCTGCTGTAGAAACCCTGTAGGGGCGTCTCCCTCTCCTTTGATGACATTTTACTATGTAACCAATATGTAATAACATACATGTTATGTATGTCAGAAGCGGCTCCACATAATGGACACACGGGCAATGGGCGCTAGTCTCACAAATGAGAAAATACAGGAATATCATTTTCCAATAACTAACGATATTAAAAGAACATAAAATATGTTTTAAAAAGTAACTTTCCTACTATAAGTAAACTGTAAAATGGCCGCCATGAGGCCCGAGTGGCAAAATAGTCCCCCCACCCCCAACTAGTCAGAGACCGTAATGAATGACCAGAAGATTTATCAAATCGGATAAAGCGTTCAAGAGTTCAAGATTCAACCGGATAAAGCAGAGTTAAAACTAGACCTCACTTTGATAGGTTGATTATTCTAATTATATTTTTGAATTTGGCTTTTTTTTTGCTTTAACTTCTATTTAACATCTATTGATCATTCGAGATGGGGGTTTTGTCCTCTATTCGCTGGAGACTTGCAAACCAGCTACCCTCATTGACCTCACACAGCCTGGGTTAGGACAGAAACATAGCCAGTAGCCAGCATCACGAGGGCGCGAGCCTACGTGGACATTCACATTGTTTATGCCCATATAACTTCATAATTCATTTTACTTAAAATGGAATCATGTCTCCAGTAAAATACCCCCTTCCTCCCAATTGGTAACATTTCCTCACGTCACCGAAATAAAGTCGACTTCACGTCCTAACGTCAAATCCAAAAAAAATCAATGAAATAAAAGAGGTTATAAATGAAATAAAACACTTAGGCTCAATTTTCCCCAAGAAAACATGTCATTTATATGCAAAGGGACCCGTGCTAGAAAAAAAACGGAACCAATACCAATGTCATGGATTGGCATTATCCGGGGTTTGTATTCATATTCATTGTGAAATAAATCATAAAATATAAATGTCCAACCGTAGTTCTACTTGCTCCTCAGGGGCCTATTCTGTGTTTATTGTAAACCTATTTCAAAATATTACTTCATATTTTTTGACTCAATTTATTTCGTAAATAAGATCTGTCGAACTTCTGTATTTTGACAGATTTTCATAATTTTATAAGAAAGTGTAAAATGTTTCGAACAAAGCCGTACCCAAGATTTTTTTTCGGTGGGAGGGGGGGGGGTCGAAGCATTGACAGCCAAGCCAGGACTAACACCTGAAAATGATGATCTTGGAAGGTGATGTTGTTGTTGATGCATTGACAGCCAAGCCAGGACTAACACCTGAAAATGATGATCATGGAAGGTGATGTTGTTGTTGNGGGGGGGTCTGGACCCCTGGCCTCCCTCGGTACGGGCTTGATTTTGAATATTTTCAACACTTCTACCTAAGAGATTTATATTTCGCTGGAATAATTAAGAAAGTTTAAAAATTATGGCTTGAAATTTCCTTTTAAATGCAAGTGAAATTACTTACTATCTGGGACAATAATTAAAGATTACCAGAGCTTGAAAAACAATATACCTACGATTCTCTTGTTCTACCTAATGTACCGAATCCTCAAGTTCCGTTTTCCTATTCTCTACTGGTTAATAAATATGAAGTATATTCCAAACATCAGTTCCAGATTCAGGGATCCTAGTTTGATGTCTTTCTAATAATTTTAGCAGAATTTTACATAAATACGACTATACAAGTTTATTTGACTTAACGAAGTGAAGTCTAGGTTTAACTCCAGGATTTTTCCTTGAACGTCTGTTTGTTATTCGCTATTCGCCAGATGATTCTTGCGCATCATGTCAGGTTTTAATGAAACTTGGTATGGTAATTTATTATGTTCTTAATAAGGCTCCATTTGGCTTCCACGTCCATATTTTTTGTGGTCATTTTAACATAAAGTAAATATCCATATCTAGTGAAAGATGAAGACCCCATTCAATTTCGACGACTAGGGGGAGAGAGAGAGACAATATCTAGCCCAGTTGGTATACTGACTCACTGATAATCTAGGTAGCTCAGCGATGGCTAATCCTAGAGACTTGAAATTTGGCACATAGATTATTTTTAGTATGTAGGTGTGTAATAAGAAAGGAAAAAAATTGAAAGTTCAAGTGGAAGCAAGTTACCGCCAACAATGTCGCTTTTTAGTGGTTTATTTTGCATTCTTTTCTGGTCAAACTAAAGAAGATAACGAAAAATGAGTGAGAATGGATCCCCCAAAATAGTATATAAGGACCCCACAAAAATATAAAATTTGGAATTTTCCGGTTTCTCCCCGATTTATTGCCGGTTTTCGCCGCTATGAGCGATAAAGCTGAAATTGGATACTAAGGTGTTCCGCAGTACAAAAAGTAATATTCTGGAGTAAAATGTTGAATTTTCTAGATAGGAGTCATGCTCACTCTCGGGGTTGATTCCACCAAAAATCTAAAATTGAGAATCTTTAATTTCGCAATCTTGAAATTGTTGTTGAATTACGTTACCGTAGCGAAGCACTGAAAAACAGCTAGTACCTACTTTGATAACATTATTCGTTGGGAGTCTAATAGTTCTAATCGTGACTCCTTTGACCATAAATCACGCGTGGTCATTTTAATTAAACGAAGTCTACAATTTACAACCAAAATTATCGAAAGTTCTTTATATTCTTCACGCCGCGAAAAAATGGGTAACCTTACTTAAGATATTTTATATAAATATAACCTCTCCCCCAACCTACACACCGAAAATTAAAGCCTAGCTACAGCCTTGACGGTTAGCATACATCTTACTACCAAAGATAAAAAGTCGAATTGAACTTCAAAAATATCAATAATTTGCGGCCGTACCCTAGGACTTTAAAAATGTTTGATTCAAGGAGTTCTTGTTCAATTCTAATTACAGCCAAACTTTCATTTTCCTCTGCTTCAAGGTTGTCAGTGTGATGCTGATCAAGGACACTTTTCAATGTTCTAGTCTCGGATCCCGTATTTTTTCTCTCGTCTTATTATTGACACACAAGGGTTTATTCTTTTACTAAAAAAATATACCCCCCCCCCCCNCCCCCCCCCCCCCTAAATTTGATATTTTACCAAAAATCAAATTAATGAAAACGTTTGTCCGCTGTCCGCACACCGTCTTCCGTCATGGGTCGCTTTGCCACTTAGTGTTGACGGATTTTGATGAAATTTTTGGCTTTTGTGTCTAATTGTTCGCCGTCATTTAAATATATAGGGTTCCATACTAAAATTTTAGTTTTAGGAAAGTGCCCATCACGGCGGACGGTGCTAATAAAATAGGTGGACAAACGGATACCTATTTTATTAGATTTTTGATTTTACGTAAAATTTATCACATGTTTTTATTTTACGGGGGTTTATGTGACGATTGCAAAGGTTCATGAATGAAAATAATGAAACAGAAACCTGTGCGTGGAGAAGGGAAAATTCCGCCCTCAGAGTTTGCCGCCCTGGGCTAGTGCAAACTGTGTTCATTGAGAAAAATGGACCTGTGCCTCCCCCCCTAAAAATGTCTGCTCTGTGTGCAGCCCTGGAACTAGTTAAAAATGGCATGGGTCCATATATTATGTTATAAGTTGTTAATTTCTTAGTTTTTACTTTCCTTAGTTAGATATAGGCAGAAAATATCCTCCTCAGGCCCGATATACACACCCGTGTACTTTTATTTTGTAGTGCCCGTGCCCGGCGCCCGGCTGTCAAATCTATTTTGTAGTGGCCGACGCTCGAAGTACACACCTGTGCACTTTGAATTTTGAGGCGCTTATCCTAACACAGAGAAAAATAAAAATTCCGAAGTTTTAATTTTTCTCTCCAGAGAATTTTGTTTATAATAATTTTGTTTTGTTTACGTTTCGAAATTTTCATTTGGCGCAGAGATTTTTTGATAAGAGTGAAGGAAACATAAAATTGCGCGGGATTGGGGCACTACACAGAAAGGGGTACACAGGTGTGTACATCGGGCACCTAGCACTACAAAGAACTTTTTACGTTTGGGCCTGAGGAGGATAGACAGAACAATTCTGCTTCCCTAATTTCTATTAGTTAGATATAGGCCGAACAATTCTGCTTCCCTAATTACTCTTAGTTAGATATAGGCAGAACAATTCTGATTCCCTAATTACTCTTAGTTAGATATAGGCAGAACAATGCTGCTTCCCTAATTACTCTTAGTTAGATATAGGCAGAACAATTCTGATTCCCTAATTACTCTTAGTTAGATATAGGCAGAACAATTCTGATTCCCTAATTACTCTTAGTTAGATATAGGTAGAACAATTCTGCTTCCCTAATTACTCTTAGTTAGATATAGG
>CM022881.1:7349857-7378524 GCA_012654025.1 Pachypsylla venusta
GAAGTGGACATATAAGAGCCGCGACCCCATGACAATAGGAAGCGCTGCGTCATTCAGGTCTCACGAGTACCCTTTGACACGATAGCTCCTTCCCAATAATTTTATTTTCGCTTTATTTTTTTGGGCAGTTAATTTATTATTTTTTAATCTGTTCTTCAGATTTGAACATTCATATTTATCCTCATTCTTCTATCAGCTATTGTAGCCCGTAGCGAAGCACGGGTAAAACAGCTAGTATAAAATAACCAAACACACAAATAATCGGCATGTGCTGGTACCACTGTATGTTTTATTGTCAACTAGCTGCTTCGCTAGTTCGCCACGATTCTTATATTGCTATTTTTGTTTTTAAGAACAATGATTTTTTTTTTTTTTGGGGGGGAGTTATGGGTTTGTTTGAACCCTGTATATTGCAGCCTTTAAAAAACAAGATTTAAACGTTTCCCCGGCGGCTTTATAGGCAAGGCCATTCTGAATTTTTGAACTCATAATTCTGGAATGGCCGGCCATACTTTTACAAAAAGGTCCTAAAATAAGGACTAAACGGCCAAATAAAATTTACTCGCTCTGATTTGATATATTTTCACGACAAAATTTAAAATATCGGACCGTGACTGTCCGATTTTGGTGAATAAATTAAAAAAATTGGCGGTCGCTCGAGGGCGGCTTGACATAATCATGTTAGTTCTGACAATTTTCCCGGGTCGTAGACCATGATTTTGCGGGATTTCATTCCCATCAATTTTTCGCTATCTGGTAACGTTTGAGCTGTGGTATTGTAACAGCCCCTACCACATAGGGTACATACAAATTTCTGATTTATAAGTTCAGATTATAAAAAGGGCCTGCGACTACAAGCTGTGGCTACTACGAGCGTCTCATCCAAATATTTCAAATGAATGTAGGTTAATGAAACCCCATCCACAGTAAGCGTATAACAATTCCCTATAGAACTGTGTCTATCGGCACAATGGGATATGTAATAATGTAATACTCTAGATCCTAAAATCCTTAAGAGAGGTCTAGTTTTAACACTAATATTTTTATGTTTCTTTGTTTGTCATTTTTAACCAAGATAATTCCTGTATCTTGTACACTTGGTATATGCACTTTGATTCATAGAACTAGCTGATTTTTGGCCCCGGGTCAGCTAATTCCAACGGCAGAATTTAGTGAGATCTATGGTACACAGAATCAGAACCCCGCAGTATTAATATTGGTAATTAATTTTGGTTTTTTTGGAAGAGACTCTTAGCAATAATATATCATATCTATTATTTGGTGTATTACAATTTCGCCCCATTCGGTGGACCGTGGGTAGAGGGCTTTATCAGTAGTCATAACTTGGTGTTAAGTTGTAGAAGAGACTCTTAGCAATAATATATCATATCTATTATTTGGTGTATTACAATTTTCGCCCCATTCGGTGGACCGTGGGTAGAGGGCTTCATCAGTAGTCATAACTTGGTGTTACGTTGTAGAAGAGACTCTTAGCAATATTATATCATATCTTTTATTTGGACACACCCTATAAAAAGAAATATTAAGGACTACCTACTCAATACAGAACAACTTGAAAGTTGTGATACATTTTATTTAAATAAATATTATGAAACTAGCGAATTCACCACATTGGTTTACTTTACTTGAAATCTGGCAATTTATCAGACACATCTTAAGTGCGATCGTTCTTTGGAAGCGACTACAAGCGACTGATCCAAATAAATATAAGTTAATAGAACCTCGCCCAGTGTAATCTTATAAACTATAACGCTTACAGGTTCCATTAAGCTACATTCATTGAATTCGGATCAGTAGGAAGTAGGAATCCTTTTTTGAATTCGGATCAGTAGGAATCCTTTGGAAACCTTGTCGCTTCCAAAAGATTACCGGGGGTTGATAAAAGTATTTGAGCTCAGGGCCGTACCCAAGATTTTTTTTTCGGGTGGTGGGGGCGAAGCATTGACAGCCAAATGATTACCATGGAAGGTGATGTTGTTTTCTTTGTTGCTGTTTTTTTAAATATTATAGGTCACGTGTAAAGTAGAATATTTTCATTAAAAAAAAAAACGATTGAATTTCTTTTTNGAGTCTGGACTTCCCAAGTACGGCCTTATTTGAGCTATTATCAATCAAATAACATTTGCCCGAAAAGCAGGTCAAAGTAAAACTATTTATTTGAATGGTTTTACTTTGACCCTAAAAGTAAATCAACCTAGAAAATAATAATAAATTATTCTAGAGTGATGCTTTTGGGAATATAATCTCGAAAATGTATGCGATTGCATAATGTCGAAGTTGAACACACAAAAGCATGGCCGTTTAAGAATTTACCATTAATTCAAACTCTCCCTGATGCATGTAAACTAAGAGTTCAACTTAATTGCAAAGCTTGTTGTCCATCCTATACACATAATATAAAATATTACAGAGGTTGACTCCCATGTTAAAGTTTTGTCTAGATATATCTATTTAATTTATCAGTACAGGAGTTTATATAGATTAAAAAAACTGAGGAGGTCACACCCCCAGATAATTACTTATCGGACGCTCCGATCTCTTGCTTTCTGTGGCTTCTATTTTTATACATTATAACCTAAATGGAGATAGATGAGTAGTTGTTAGAAAAGATGATTATAAAAATTCAGAACCACTCCCTTCCGATTTGGTTACCAACATTTTTTTAAGAAATAAAAATTAAGATTTTAATTTTTAGGGTTTTGTATTCATAATGGAAACCCTGAATCCCTAATTTAAAAAAAACCCTGACAAGATCCTCAAATCCAATTATTATTATATTTTACGGACCGAGTTCACCTGAGATAGTGTAAAATAACACAGAAAGCATCTCTGCAATGTTATTATTAGGTACTAGCCCGTGCTTCGCTACGATTCTTATATTGCTATTTTTGGTTTTCAAGGACAATGGAATTTGGGTTAGAGAGAACCCTGATGTATATTGCAACCTTAAAAAACAAGATTTAAACGTTTCGCCTTCCCCAAAAACCTTTGCGAGCGGTGTGGGGAGCGCGAAGACCTCGAGCACCTGGTGATTTGCTACACACGTCATCATTTGGGGAGGCAGCAGGTTTTTGACGTGCTGCAGCATGGCCTTGAGTCACCATTAGCCGACTCTGTTACCAGTAGGTGTGCGCTTTCCTAAATCGTGTCGGAGCGGTATCGTGCCGTGACGGGATATTTAGTATTTTCTATAAAAATTTGCCCACTCCCGGTCTCGAACTCGTAACTCTGGAATGGATGGCCATACCTTTGCAGAAAATGTTCTAAAGTAAGGACTAAACGGCCGCCTGAAACTTTCTCGCTTTCAGTTGATATGTTTTAGGGACAAAATTGATGATATCAAACCGTAACTCAAAAACAGCTTGACATAATTATGTTAGTTCTGATATTTTTTTTGCTATCTGCTACCGCTTGGGTTGTGGTAGGTATTGTAACAGACAACCCCTACAACATAGGTATATAGGTGCACACAAATTTCTGATTTATATATATGCAGATGTTGTTACTGATGTAATTGCTCATCGTATATTGCAGTGATTGACATGGTTCTGGAAGCCCATGCCAATTATTAACTTTAACAGTAAACAACAACTTATTTTGAGCTGCATTCTCATACATTGATTGATGATAACATCGACTCTCATAATTTAAAATAAAATCTCTTGCGTATAGTTTGACGGGGGTAAGATGGGTCATTGGTCATCTTATCCATTCAAAAGCTGAGTTCATCAATCATATTTGTAAAATCTGAAATAAACTGGGGCCAACTAAATCAGCAGATCAACACTGCTGTTGTCAATAATAACTTTGAAAAAAGCACACAAGCGCGACAAATATAGCACGAAATATTTAGAAATTAGAACAATAAATCAAATCCAAAGGTTTTGTTTAAAATGTGATAAAAATGATTAGATAAGGCACAAAAAAGCCCATGGGAAATAAAAGTGGAAAGGGTAGGATCTATGGTGGAGATGTGGAAGGGGTAGTGTGGATAAAAGGGAAGATAGGAGTTGGGTTTAGTGGACTGTATATCTATTAATATTATATTAGAGTATGTAAGACAATTTGAGAGGGTGGGACAGTACGGAATAGACTGACGATATGGAGCTGAAAAATTCTTTAAATCCTTCAAAGGTTGTTTTGATCACCGCAAGCAATTGCCGTAATTTTCTTTTTAATTTTCACCTTATCCACTTATATAGATGACATTCTTGGTGCTCGTCTCAACCATTACAAATTTAGTATTTTTACATCTGGTACGATTATGACCTTATGAATTTTTTTCAAGTTTTCAATTTTTACTTAAATGCGGATGATAAATATTATTATTATTTGTTTATTGTGTTCAAAAACCTTGTCCGTTGTGGTTGTTAATACATTACAATTATACCTGAAAAAATTGTAAATATTAGAATAACTGATAAATAATAATTAAACCTGCAAAAAATTTTATAAATNTTCAAAGGTTGTTTTGATCACCGCAAGCAATGGCCTTAATTTTCTTTTTAATTTTCACTTTATCCACTTAGATGACATTCTTGGTACTCGTCTCAACCATTACAAATTTAGAATTTTTACATCTGGTACGATTATGACCTTATAAATTTTTACAAGTTTTCAATTTTTACTTAAATGCGGATGATAAATATTATTATTATTTGTTTATTGTGTTCAACAAACGTTGTCCGTTGTGGTTGTTAACACATTACAATTATACCTGAAAAAATTGTAAATATTAGAATAACTGATAAATAATAATTAAACCTGCAAAAAAAAGGATATTTATAAATTAAAATACCCGAAAAAAATACGTATAGTAAAAAGTAAAGGGTAATAATATATGTAACGTATATAAAAAAAAACTGTAAAATAAATCATAGAACGTCCTCTATGCAGTAAGGGGCTGAATCAAAAAGATCATTTTTAAAACGAATTTTAAAGTCCCTCAAATTTTTCTCTCTCAAGGACACGTTGATATTTTTGTAAACCCGGATACCCCCGTCCAAAAAGGATTGCTCAAACAGTGGGAGTGATGATAGGACCAACGAATGGAATTTCTAGCGTTGTACCCGTGTTGGATAGTTGGCAGTTGTGTTTTGTGTTTATGAATTAGGCAACACATGTCCAACACCACAGTTGTCCATAGAAGGTCCGAATACGTTTTTCTTTGAATAATTCTCGGCATGACACAATGTCGTCTAGAACTCTAGACCATACACGACACGAAGAGCCTTTTTTTCCGAAATTGACGATAGACCTCGGAAAGCGATACCATAGAATGTAATGTACATTATTTGTTCTATTTCAGAACTTAGTGAATGTTTTGGGACCAGATAGTGGAGCACATACTTTTTGTTATGTCCTTGGGGCGGGTGCCAAATGACTAAGAGAAAAAAGTCCCAAGTATTGACTTTGCTAAAGTATACTAACTAATCATTTGTATTTATATTTTGAAGATTTTTTTAATAGTCCTTCGCGTCAATATCTCAAAAATTAATTAAATCTGAGAAAGGTGATTACCTACCGTCGTCACAGGTGTGAATGTGCCACACAGGCATAGACTCGCCGTAAAGGTGTAAAGATAGCAGTTTCACTTTTTGAAAATTTTAGTGAATAATGAACATTAATCATACACAATCATCATTAAAGGAAAAAAAAATGATTTAAGCACAAGTTATGGCAGTTATTAAAAAAATCTGCTGTGGCTAACTCTAATAATATTTACTTTTAAAATAAATTGAGTTAAAACTAAAATTAACACAAACACCATTCATATTTACTTATAAAGGAATTTATAATGACATTTGGTGGTCCGGACGCGGAAAGTAAATTAAGTAAGTATAAAGGAAGTAGTTTTTCGAATCATTCGATTCATCATCAGTCTAGTCGATTGAAGGATGTAGACCGTTAACCGAATAAAGTTTTGACCACGATTTTTATTTAAACATCTGTTTCTTACCGCGTCAATCATCTATTGGATTGTCCGATTTTGATGAAATCGAGAATGAAAAAAAGCTGCCTCGGTAGCTCAGTGGTTAAGCGCTCGCCTGGTAAACAGGAGGGCGTGGGTTCGATCCCCAGCAGAGGCAGCATTTTTTCCTCATTAATTTGAGTATTTGACCACATAAAAATAGAGCTCTAAGGGTTAGGTGGTAGAAAATGCCTCAGGCATTAAACTCGCCTAGTGGTTGGTTAACCCTTCCACTCAAGAGTCTATATTTTTAATGAACATTTACCTAATACGTTTATGGAAATAGTAGCTCATTTATTGTAATTTATAAACAAAAAAGTGCATTTCCATCTCGACTAGACTGATGATGAATCGAAACTAGTTTCTTCACAAGTAATTATAAACAGTGTTTTCGGTTAGGCTTTGTTTATTTTAAAAGCAAAATTTTTAACACTTATAATTAACATGTTATTGAATTCTCATTCTGGCCATGTATTGGTAAGCTCTTTATTTTCATGGAGTTTATATACTTTATCAGGACCAACTGGAAGCTAGCCACATGCTTCAAGGGGGACTTGTGATACAGCGGAGTGATAAGCGTATTTCTATAATAACGAAAGTTTTTATTGAAAAAAGTTGTGGTTCTATAAGGAACCCTCCTAATTTACATTAAAAATACCCCTTAAATCCAAAGACACATCAATTAAATTAAACCCCATTTGAATTACAATTTTAGAAATTAAAGTTAATATTCATTATGTTTACTCTAAATAATACGGCTCCTTTAAATCTACTGATGCGTTCTGTTGGAGAAAATTTAAAGACAATTCGACTTTAGGACAAAACGTTTTCTTTGGTATTTGATAATTATAAAATATATTTTTTAACATGAACACTTTTGCATCTCAACCAGCTCTTCAAGATTTTGAAGATGTCAATTCCCATCTATATCATATCACCCCGTAATGTGTTGTATGTTTTATTAGAAGCGACCCTGTTTTATGTTCAACAGTGCTAAACATGTCAATTCCCATCTATATCATATCACCCCGTAATGTGTTGTATGTTTTATTAGAAGCGACCCTGTTTTATGTTCAACAGTGCTAAACATGTCAATTCCCATCTATATCATATCACCCCGTAATGTGTTGTATGTTTTATTAGAAGCGACCCTGTTTTATGTTCAACAGTGCTAAACATGTCAATTCCCATCTATATCATATCACCCCGTAATGTGTTGTATGTTTTATTAGAAGCGACCCTGTTTTATGTTCAACAGTGCTAAACATGTCAATTCCCATCTATATCATATCACCCCGTAATGTGTTGTATGTTTTATTAGAAGCGACCCTGTTTTATGTTCAACAGTGCTAAACATGTCAATTCCCATCTATATCATATCACCCCGTAATGTGTTGTATGTTTTATTAGAAGCGACCCTGTTTTATGTTCAACAGTGCTAAACATGTCAATTCCCATCTATATCATATCACCCCGTAATGTGTTGTATGTTTTATTAGAAGCGACCCTGTTTTATGTTCAACAGTGCTAAACATGTCAATTCCCATCTATATCATATCACCCCGTAATGTGTTGTATGTTTTATTAGAAGCGACCCTGTTTTATGTTCAACAGTGCTAAACATGTCAATTCCCATCTATATCATATCACCCCGTAATGTGTTGTATGTTTTATTAGAAGCGACCCTGTTTTATGTTCAACAGTGCTAAACATGTCAATTCCCATCTATATCATATCACCCCGTAATGTGTTGTATGTTTTATTAGAAGCGACCCTGTTTTATGTTCAACAGTGCTAAACATGTCAATTCCCATCTATATCATATCACCCCGTAATGTGTTGTATGTTTTATTAGAAGCGACCCTGTTTTATGTTCAACAGTGCTAAACATGTCAATTCCCATCTATATCATATCACCCCGTAATGTGTTGTATGTTTTATTAGAAGCGACCCTGTTTTATGTTCAACAGTGCTAAACATGTCAATTCCCATCTATATCATATCACCCCGTAATGTGTTGTATGTTTTATTAGAAGCGACCCTGTTTTATGTTCAACAGTGCTAAACATGTCAATTCCCATCTATATCATATCACCCCGTAATGTGTTGTATGTTTTATTAGAAGCGACCCTGTTTTATGTTCAACAGTGCTAAACATGTCAATTCCCATCTATATCATATCACCCCGTAATGTGTTGTATGTTTTATTAGAAGCGACCCTGTTTTATGTTCAACAGTGCTAAACATGTCAATTCCCATCTATATCATATCACCCCGTAATGTGTTGTATGTTTTATTAGAAGCGACCCTGTTTTATGTTCAACAGTGCTAAACATGTCAATTCCCATCTATATCATATCACCCCGTAATGTGTTGTATGTTTTATTAGAAGCGACCCTGTTTTATGTTCAACAGTGCTAAACATGTCAATTCCCATCTATATCATATCACCCCGTAATGTGTTGTATGTTTTATTAGAAGCGACCCTGTTTTATGTTCAACAGTGCTAAACATGTCAATTCCCATCTATATCATATCACCCCGTAATGTGTTGTATGTTTTATTAGAAGCGACCCTGTTTTATGTTCAACAGTGCTAAACATGTCAATTCCCATCTATATCATATCACCCCGTAATGTGTTGTATGTTTTATTAGAAGCGACCCTGTTTTATGTTCAACAGTGCTAAACATGTCAATTCCCATCTATATCATATCACCCCGTAATGTGTTGTATGTTTTATTAGAAGCGACCCTGTTTTATGTTCAACAGTGCTAAACATGTCAATTCCCATCTATATCATATCACCCCGTAATGTGTTGTATGTTTTATTAGAAGCGACCCTGTTTTATGTTCAACAGTGCTAAACATGTCAATTCCCATCTATATCATATCACCCCGTAATGTGTTGTATGTTTTATTAGAAGCGACCCTGTTTTATGTTCAACAGTGCTAAACATGTCAATTCCCATCTATATCATATCACCCCGTAATGTGTTGTATGTTTTATTAGAAGCGACCCTGTTTTATGTTCAACAGTGCTAAACATGTCAATTCCCATCTATATCATATCACCCCGTAATGTGTTGTATGTTTTATTAGAAGCGACCCTGTTTTATGTTCAACAGTGCTAAACATGTCAATTCCCATCTATATCATATCACCCCGTAATGTGTTGTATGTTTTATTAGAAGCGACCCTGTTTTATGTTCAACAGTGCTAAACATGTCAATTCCCATCTATATCATATCACCCCGTAATGTGTTGTATGTTTTATTAGAAGCGACCCTGTTTTATGTTCAACAGTGCTAAACATGTCAATTCCCATCTATATCATATCACCCCGTAATGTGTTGTATGTTTTATTAGAAGCGACCCTGTTTTATGTTCAACAGTGCTAAACATGTCAATTCCCATCTATATCATATCACCCCGTAATGTGTTGTATGTTTTATTAGAAGCGACCCTGTTTTATGTTCAACAGTGCTAAACATGTCAATTCCCATCTATATCATATCACCCCGTAATGTGTTGTATGTTTTATTAGAAGCGACCCTGTTTTATGTTCAACAGTGCTAAACATGTCAATTCCCATCTATATCATATCACCCCGTAATGTGTTGTATGTTTTATTAGAAGCGACCCTGTTTTATGTTCAACAGTGCTAAACATGTCAATTCCCATCTATATCATATCACCCCGTAATGTGTTGTATGTTTTATTAGAAGCGACCCTGTTTTATGTTCAACAGTGCTAAACATGTCAATTCCCATCTATATCATATCACCCCGTAATGTGTTGTATGTTTTATTAGAAGCGACCCTGTTTTATGTTCAACAGTGCTAAACATGTCAATTCCCATCTATATCATATCACCCCGTAATGTGTTGTATGTTTTATTAGAAGCGACCCTGTTTTATGTTCAACAGTGCTAAACATGTCAATTCCCATCTATATCATATCACCCCGTAATGTGTTGTATGTTTTATTAGAAGCGACCCTGTTTTATGTTCAACAGTGCTAAACATGTCAATTCCCATCTATATCATATCACCCCGTAATGTGTTGTATGTTTTATTAGAAGCGACCCTGTTTTATGTTCAACAGTGCTAAACATGTCAATTCCCATCTATATCATATCACCCCGTAATGTGTTGTATGTTTTATTAGAAGCGACCCTGTTTTATGTTCAACAGTGCTAAACATGTCAATTCCCATCTATATCATATCACCCCGTAATGTGTTGTATGTTTTATTAGAAGCGACCCTGTTTTATGTTCAACAGTGCTAAACATGTCAATTCCCATCTATATCATATCACCCCGTAATGTGTTGTATGTTTTATTAGAAGCGACCCTGTTTTATGTTCAACAGTGCTAAACATGTCAATTCCCATCTATATCATATCACCCCGTAATGTGTTGTATGTTTTATTAGAAGCGACCCTGTTTTATGTTCAACAGTGCTAAACATGTCAATTCCCATCTATATCATATCACCCCGTAATGTGTTGTATGTTTTATTAGAAGCGACCCTGTTTTATGTTCAACAGTGCTAAACANAAACCCCGTAGAAACACGATTAAAATTTGATAAGCAGCCCCCCCTCCCAAAAAAAAAGGAAAATTGTGCTTTTCGCGGGGGGAAGGGGGGTAACAAGACTTTCCGGCCTTAATTAATAATGTACAGACATCAGACTCAGACCAAGGGTTTGGGAGTTATAGGCATCATAGTACAAAAAGGAAAACACAAATTAAAGCAACATTTTGGAGTTGAACACAAAATCTAGAATGAATCTCGTGAATCTCCGGATTCGGCACAAGGCCCGAATAGAGCAACAGTTTTTCCGAATAATTTTTAGTGATCAGCGAGCTTCATGAGAAGAACAAGTTTGTCTATTTTATCAATATAAGCGTTAAGATGAANTGGAAAAAGTCCAGTGCAAGTTTGTTTATTTTATCAATATTATAAGCGTTGAGATGAACGTCCCCCCCCCCCAAGAGAGGTTAGGAAACGNCCCCCCCCCCAAGAGAGGTGAGGAAACGTTTTGATCGGCCATGCTTCGATGATGAAGTTGTTTTTCCGGTAAAAACTCGAAGTTTATCCCTAAAAACTCTTGCACCAATTCGGAAAAACTGTTGCTCTATTCGGGCCTTGTTTCGCATCCGTGAATCTCCCTGTTGTTCAAAAAAAATATTTTGAGCACTGAAAAAAAAAATCCGTATTCAGAAATACGGCTAATTAGTCTTGGGGGGAGATCATTTTGTTCTTCTATTTTTCGATTCTATAAATATTTACAGAGTGTTAATATGATAAATTGGTTAATAATTCATATTAAACAGTAACAAATGTTTTTATGTATGCAACATTGACTGTGAAGAAGATTACATTGGAGGAGGAAGGAAGTGATGAGAGACTAATAATTGGGAATAGTGACATATTATATTATGAATAACTTCGTCAAACAGATGTAGCTCATTAAATGTGCCCAATGCCTTTAATTGGCACAACTCTAAAGGCAATGCTTGTTACTGTTATTTTCTTCACAAGCGATTGGTTCTAGGTACCTCGGGATTTTTTTCCGACCCTGTTTGTTTAAACCAGGGCCGCCAAGAGAAAATCTGGGACCGGGACTGAAATGTTACGGGCCCCTATACAAAAATCCTTGAATCCTCGAAAGCAAATAACCTAAACATTAAATATAAGTATCCATGATGTATAATAAACTAATTAGTGTTAAATTACTTCTATTTAATAACAAATCATGATCAATGAATCAAATCAATCAAGTTTTAAATTGTATAAACTAGGTAATCGAGGTGGTAAATTTTTTTTTAGCACCTTGGAATTCCGAGCGCCTCCGAAAATCCCGAGCTCGGGAGATTCCCCCCATTCCCCTCTCACGGTAGGCCTGATTCAAACCATGGAGCAACAGATGAAAACCATATATTTGAATGAAGACCTTACCACTACAATCTAGAACATTATATGAATACGATGCGCTGATCCTTTGGGCCGTTTGGGCGGTGGCCCTCTTTGGCATGAAAACAGTATGAATGTTGTCAAAAAATTTGACAACAACAAGCACTATTTGGATTCCAAAAAAATATGAAATTTAGCAGAAGGTATGGGATTCAATGGCAAAAAGTTCTCCTTGTTAAAAGCGAAAATAAGAAAACTAATGTCATCATGCATGTGTACGAGGGCCCCGTTAGGCTTGTTTTTAGTAATAGCGTCATCTCTCTGGACTGTGGAAAGTCTTCTAACATCAGAGTTCGTTTTCCTTTTTCTTCTTGTTAGGTATGTCCTCACTCACATAAGATTATCTTACTCTTCCTCAGTTGAATTTTGGTCCGTATTCCAATTTGTTGTTCAGGAGATATTCATTAACATTCGGTTGACGTGTCCAAATCCTGTTATGTTTTATTTTGTTTTTCTATTGTTCTAATCTCTAATATCATCTAATATGTATATTTTTTCCAGTACCTGATATCTTATATCTACATATGTTTTAGCCTAAGGAAAATCGGAAATTATTTTGAGATCAAATTTTAAGAGGGTATTATATTTTTCGCGATCAATTCCAAAGGCGCGCGATCGAAAAAACAAACAAAAAATAATTGGTCATTTGTGAAAGAAAAACCAGGCCGGTACGGTAGATATATTTTATATTTTCTCAGCCTCACATGTGAGAGATTTTAAAATAACTTTTTTTTCCAATCAGATTTTTTTTCTCCATTATTTCATATTATTATCTTACCGCGAATGTTACAAATTTGACCTCTAAATTCTAAGATGGTGTGGTTTCTGTGGCAAAGGGCTTACTGGGACCCAAAGTGAATGTCTCAACTCGAATCGACGATCAATGTCCTCTTCATATACAAACCACAATCGATATAAAAAAAATAATGATTTGCATCAAATTGCACTTATCATTTTGCATCAAATTACCTTTCTCAATTACCTTTGATAGACAAACATTATGACCATTGACCATTATAGCAACCAAGAGTTAGTAATTAACAAAGAGAGGATTCTAATTTACAAAGACAATGACTTCAGAAGTCACATTAGAAGGGTCAAACAAAATATAATGGTTGGGAGCAAAGGAGAAAGGAAGGTGTTATAAAATATTTCTTACAATTTATAATAACAGAAGGCGTTGGGCGGTATAGACTTCTAGCTTTATACAGGATATTGCTGAACACCTGAATATCCAGCTAAGAACAAAATATTACAAAATGTCGCGCATTTTGGAAGTCCATTCAGAACAACAAACTAATTGCATTTGGGGACTTGTGACCTTATGTTTAGATTGCTGTAAATAATAAACCTTAACGATTAAAATTTCCTATCCAAGTCCCCAAAATTTCACTTTAAAGTATCCAGAAATGTATGACTCTGATTTATTAATGAGATCCTCTAAATGTATAGTTTATGTAAAGTGTTTATTCTTCGGATACATTTGATCTAAAAGCAGCAGAGTACCTTTTTCTTTTATGCTGCAATATTATACCTAAGCCGTTTTCTGAGCCCAGTAAAATATGGAGTTAAGTTTTAATATTTTTCAACCCAGGAGGAATTTGGGACCCGACCTATGTTTTGAGCTAACCCATCATTGTGTGAGAATAATAAAATTAATAATGTATTTTTTACATTAAGTATGTGTATTTTTTGTTTTAAATACAATGTACAAAATATATCTCAAGTTATACCTACATAAAAATAAAGCATTAGGAAAATTTAGCAAATTATATATGTGCACTATTTTTTTCTGACACTTAAAATATTTGTATTTTTTAAAAAAAATACATCTATTGATAATTGTGAATTTGTCTAGCCTTAAATTTTTATAAAATGTAAAAATCTTCCTTTAGGGCAAGTATGCTCAGAGTGGAGGCAACTTTTCCCTTTTGAATGGCGAAACTAATTTGCCAGAAGTCCTCTCCCACGCGTCTGTCTTTCGTCTCAAATACCAATGCTTTGCTTATGAAGGTGAAAAGCTCCCCAACTAGAATCACGTCCGAAGGTTTCGGATTCGCAGATCTACATATAAATATACTTTTCGCCTACTCTGTATCCATACAATTCATGTAGGATTGTGTTACCACGTTTATATTTTAATATATTCTTTCTTTTATAATATCTATCTTTCAAAGTATAATAAAAAAAAGCGTTCAATGTGTTACCATAGCAACGGAGGAAATGTACAATACAATAAAACAAATAAAAAACATAGAAAATAAAAAGAAGGTGGATACATGCGCTGTATCTAATATTATCCAATGAACAACAAATGAAAAGATCTTGTTCACATCAAAATACAAATAAATGTTGTACGCATGCGTGCATAATAAAAAAACACGTTGTTTTCAACATTTTTTTCTTTCAGTTTGAATTCGTTCTTTGTTGAGATCGTTCACGTTGCTTTGTTAAGAAGAGTTTTTTTTTATTTTATTTATTATTTAAAAAATAATATTTAACACTTTTACTGTTGGATTAAATTTTGCGGAAAATCGGAACGTAATTTTTTGTATTTCGTGTTTGATCATGTTTTAACTTTCGAATAACTTCAAATCTGATCCAATAAAAATAAAGAAATTTTGAGAAAATTAGTGAAAATAAAATAGTTTGTTAAATTTAATTGAAATAATTTTGTTATTGCAATAACTATTGTTAAAATGTTTTCGGTCTCGAGAACGTGTTTTTGTTAAAATTTTAAAGAAGTTTCTTGAGTAGTGAATGTGCTTTTAATTAATACAAAGATAAATAATCAAATTGTAATTTTTTTTTCCAATAATAATTAATTCTATTTTATCATCATAGTGTTTCTTAAAAGAAAATTCAAAACGACGCCCATAAATACGGAAGGGCCTCCTTATGGTAGGCGCCGTAGTGGTAAGCCATCGTCAACTACAGCAAATTTTGGACTTGAATATTACCCCGAGGAAAGAGAGCCGTTGTCTCGACGAGATAGTGGCATTGATTTGGTTGACCCGACTGAAATTGTTCATTTGAGATCAACTACGGCTCATATAAATAGCAGGAGACATTTTCCATTACATTTAAATAATCCACCACCCAGCACACCTTGTTGTCCATTACCATTTCCAGTGACACAGTCACACAACATAGGTGAGTCAATCAATTAGATTAGATCATCATTTCAAGTGACAGAGATGAACGTCCTCACGATGGCCGGTTCTACCCACCAGAACGATCTGGAACGCAAGCCTTCATAGGTCAGGCCAAGAGCCATAAAAACTGGTTACCTCATATCATCCTATTTCTACCATTATTCTAAACCTGGATGTTCTTTTTGAAAGACTGACTTAATATTACCAAAGAGCACCTCAGATTTGGATGAAATAAGACAGATTGCATTGTTTTTATGAATATATTTAGAGTGAATCTTGGCTCCCTCTACAATATAGTACACCTAATCAAAACTTGATCCCAAGTATCAATAAAACAGAGGCATCCAGTGATCCAGTTTCAGCCGAGCTAAGATTATAGTATCAGTTGTATTGTATGATGTCATCTCGAACATGACCAGGAACATAAACAAATGAAATCATAGTGCTAGGGAGGTGTGTTGGCAGTAGTATAAGCTATAAATGAAATCATAGTCCTAGGGAGGAGTGTTGGCAGCAGTATAAGCTATAAATGAAATCATAGTGCCAGGGATGAGTGTTGGCAGCAGTATAAGCTATAAATGAAATCATAGTGCCAGGGATGAGTGTTGGCCGCAGTATAATATATAAATGAAATCATAGTGCCGGGAATAAGTGTTGGCCGCAGTATAAGCTATAAATGAAATCATAGTGCCAGGGATGAGTGTTGGCAGCAGTCTAAGCTATAAATGGAATCAGAGTGCCAGGGATGAGTGTTGGCCGCAGTCTAAGCTATAAATGAAATCATAGTGCCAGGGATGAGTGTTGGCCGCAGTCTAAGCTATAAATGAAATCATAGTGCCAGGGATGAGTGTTGGCCGCAGTATAAGCTATAAATGAAATCATAGTGCCAGGGATGAGTGTTGGCCGCAGTATAAGCTATAAATGAAATCATAGTACCAGGGATGAGTGTTGGCCGCAGTATAAGCTATAAATGAAATCATAATGCCAGCGATGAGTGTTGGCCGCAGTATAAGCTATAAATGAAATCATAGTGCCAGGGATGAGTGTTGGCCGCAGTACAAGCTATAAATGAAATCATAGTGCCAGGGATGAGTGTTGGCCGCAGTATAAGCTATAAATGAAATCATAGTGCCAGGGATGAGTGTTGGCAGCAGTCTAAGCTATAAATGAAATCATAGTGCGAAGGAGGAGTGTTGGCAGTAGTATAAGCTATAAATGAAATCATAGTGCCAGGGATGAGTGTTTAGATCAGTATAAGCTGCTGCAAATAGGCCTGTTTTCTATTTAACTTATTTCAAAAATGAGGTAAAGGAACTTTTGAGAAAAAAGAGTTTTTTTAAAAAAAGAAAAAAAAATTGAATTAAAAAGTTTTGGTCTTTCTCTTTGTCTTGAAAATAAGCAAAGAGAAATGAGGAAAAATCCAGGAAATTTTGAGAGGAGTAAGTTCAATCAAAAAACACGGTTAATGAAATCATACCGCCACGGATGAGTGTCGGCAGCAGTATAATAAGCTATTTTCAAAAAGTCAACCCTGTTTTTTTTTTTTTTTTTTTAACTGAGAACTATTTGAGTTACATTATTTCTCATTTCTCTGCGTCAAATTAATTACATCAAAAGTTGAACTATTGAAATATCCATGTTCCCGGATTCCCCTAGTTCTTCTGCTATAAATTCCTCAATTAAATTGATTCTAATGTCTTATCATATGCAATCGAAAATGAATTGCTGGTGCAGTGTTCATCTGCTACGGTCTACATTTTTGATGGAAAAGTGTTTAGGAGGCATAAATATAAAAATATTCATAACCAATTCACACTGTAAGAGTTCCAGGTTCCAGCTAATGCGAGGTTCATCATACGAGTATCTTTTTCAGATTTAATTTCTTGTTTTTAGGAGCTTCTCCGATCCTCCTCATCCATATACACATTTATTATTGTGTTAAAGTAGGCAGATAAGAGACCCACTATCAATTTATTTCAATGTCGGCCATTTTGATAAATCAAGGAAAGAAAAAACATTTTTTTAAGGGCTCTTTAGCATATCTTTATCATTCGAGGGTTTTTATCCTCCATTCACTAATGCAGGTTTTACAAAATCAAGCGCACATACCGATTTATTTTAACTAATCAAGACTAATACCAAAGGCGTAATTTCTTCCAATCCATATATGACTTGCCAACTTTCCATGAGGAAATGTAAATCATACTTGATATTGTAAGAAGTTACTTGAGGGTGACATCCTCACGGGCCGAGTCTACCTAAGCTGATGGTGTAAAATAACGCAGAAAGCAACTCTGTAATATCATTATGTTTATAACCCTTTATGTTACTGACGTAATTATATTGCAGTGATTGTCATGGTTCTAGGGGCCCATGTCAATATCAGCCTCCAAGAACGGATGTATGATGACAATTAAAAACGCAAGCAGTATACTACAACTTATCTAGAGCTGCTGTCTCATACATCTGGCTACCATCGGATACGATGATGCCACTATTGAATGAATGAATGAATTAAGACTAGGCTTTTCGATTAATTGTACGAAAAAGTCTTAAAAAATGTATAGCAAATTTGGATCAAATCGTTAGAGCCGTTCTTATATATGTTTGGGATTATGAACATAAAATGGGAAAAGATCAATATCATAGACCAGATTTTCCCAACCCCACCCTCAAACTTTGAATTTTGTGTTGCCACTTCACATTCGCAAACGGTTGAAGGTTAAAGCAACAAAAAATTTAAGAAGTGATTTTTTAGCAAATATTGTAGTTCTTTTTGTTTGTCTGTATGATGAACCAAAGTTGATAGTTGATAGTTTCTGGACTGTTTAGGAAAACCCCAAAAAAGGATTTTAAATTCAAAATGGCGACCGGTTGGTGACCTCCCTTAAATTGTTTTTTTTGGATATTTGTTAAGGGACGTTCCAAAGAACATTAAAAAAAACTCCCGAACTATATGATTTTTTTCCATTTATTTGACACTTTTTAGTAGTTCATTGACTGGGCTATACATATAGTTTGCATCAGTTCAATGCCACACTACCAATATGAACAGCTATCAATATTTTTTTAAAACATCTCATTGAATATTTAATTTTTATTTCCGAATAATATTTGACCCTAAAGTAGAATGTTTAACCTTGTCTGTATAAAATTTTGCATAATTAAAACTTTCAAAGTTCCCAAAGAACATGTCAATTTATTTTTGTTTTTGATTCGTTGAAAAGTGAAATGTTATACTTTCAGTTTTGTGTATACTACTTTTTATTAAGTATTACAATCAATGTGATGAATGGCCGTTTTAGAAAAAACATGATTTTCTTCTACTTTAATATTTTTTTAAATATTACCTACGTATACTCAATTTAGTTGAAGGCTACATAACAAATTTGATTATCACTGAAACTGTTTTACTAGATTACTACAACATTTTGTGCCAGACTGTTCTAGATTTTTACCATGTTGTAGCGGTTATAATCTGAAAATCAATTGTTCTCCCCATTTTAAAATTCAATTTTTAAAAATGGTCGAAATATTTTGATAAAATTATAAGGTTGGTACTAAATAGGTTTCGAAGACCTTTGGCTGTAACTGTTATGGTGTGAGTTCCAGGACTTTCTTGTGTTAAGAATCGGCCATTTGTTATTTTTCTTTAAATGATTTTAATAGAACCTACTTTAGGTATATACAACTCAATATATTTAAGATTATTATTTTCTTAATTTCACAAAATATTATTGATTTAAAATGACAGAATCGATCAAAAATAGAAATTGATCTAATTATCTAAGTGATTTAATTTACTTCTTCTACAATTTTATTCACAAGATTCACAATCACGATCCAATTCATTTGTATGAATGATGTATCGCAATCTTTTTTCTAAAATACCGAGTAAAGTTATTTTATTCAGAATAGATCAATAGATTGGAGTTCCGATGGAATCTGTCCCGTTTGTAAACGAACACATGATAATATCTTGTCAGGAATTCAAAACTTATACTGAAAAGAGTTGCAAACCTTTGGCCCAGCCTTTTAATTACACCTGTATCTATAATAGGCCATTAGACAATCTATTGAGGATTTGTATATGGCATTCCATACTTTACGTTTTGAAAACTTATGCAGAAAATAAAAAAAAAGAACCTTTGTACAAGATTTAGGTGTCGTGCGGAATTATTCAAAAAGGAAAACCTCTTGATATGTTAAAATTCTTTTCACATTGGTTTAGGAAAAAATTCAGCCTACCGGAAGGCCTATTGTTTATTTTTATGTACCCATATAGTTTCCAAAACATACGTACCTACTTATTTTTTGGGGAGTATGGTAAGTGATCATTGTTTTGATTACATTTGATGAAATTAAATTGACGTGAGGGATGTTTTGAAAACCCCAACGTCAATAATTTATGAAAAGGACCTATCGTCTGTAAACATTTGTCCCCCCTTCCAATCTTCAGACCTTTATTTTGTTAGGATTAGAACTTGTTATAAAAACAATTATAAAACCTATCTATAATAGTATTGTTGAACTATTTCACCACCTCAATGTTATTTTAACAAAAAAAAAATGAAGTTACAATAGTGTATAAAATTCATATAAAAGCAGAAGATTATAGCAAAATGATCGCTTGCTTCTTCTTGTAGGGTCTTTTTGTTATTTACAATATCTACCACATTGCATGAATGGTTTTAACTTTAATCTTTTTTCAAGAAGAATAATGGTTTCTCAAATCTTTTCAGTCTTACAGTTTCGATTATTTTTCTTTAAACACTTTTTATTTGTAGAAATTTTTAATCCATCCAACGATATGTTGTTGAAAAAATCTGCTTGACACCTCCCAATAAAAAAATAATCAGTTTTATTCCATAGCCTGTGTATCAAATCCTATATTTGTTCCAATGTCGTAAGATGAGACACAAAAATAGCTCACAGTTTTGTGCTTTCATGGCAGGCTGTATTATATCTTTCAAATGAAGCCCAATTTTACAAGAACACCTTTCGTTCGAATTAGGCTGAAATGAATTTACCTATTGTTTCGATATTCTTTTTGTTTTGAATTTCAAGTCGACTTAACTTTTGTATATCAGGAGATAGCATGTAGCTTCCTCATCTAATTGATTTCATACTTCATCCTGTTTAAATGCCTACCTAGGATGTACTTTTTTTTTTTTTTAAAAAAAAAAAAGAATATAATAAGAAAGATCATGAATTTTATCAGTGAAATGTTTCTTCATTTGATTCTCGTTTTTCCCTTTTAATTTTATGATACTTTTATTTCGAATTTCATGCTAGTAGTAAAGGGGACTGTTCACCTCACTCAATTACAATGGCCACAATTTGGTCTTTCGTGAAACAACAGGACCCAAAAAATAATCAGATGTTCAGATGTATGTGAAGAATATCAGATCTTTACCAAATTCATAAAAAATCCGATAATGGATTCCAGAGTTATGCTGGTACACAACGTCAAACAAAAGAAAATTCGTCATGCTTAAACTGGAGCTCACCTCGTTCAATCAATAATTGACAATGTGTAATTGTGTATGCAATTAAATATTCGAACTATTTTCTCACATAGGTAATCAATAAATATGAATAAAAATGTACGCATAACTTATTTCTCATATGATTAAAATATTGGTAACCACTTTAGTTTTCATGGGTACTTCCAAATTATTATGCCTTTTTGAAAAAGCCAATTTTTCCCTTGTTTATTTTAATGGATTTTTGATATGAATTGTTATATCAAAATCATTCTTATTGTTATTTTTTTAAGGATACGCATTTTAGATTCGGTAATTTTATGTTTCATTAATTTTTTTTTTCAGAGCAATTTTATTAAAAAAATAAAAAATAGAACTTACCTACATATTTGGTGCGTACTCCAAATAAGTATCTTCTACTCCGTAATCATGTATCGCTTTTCCAGACAATAATACGTCTTTGTCGAATGTTCTTCTCTACTCAGTAACGGAAGCACTATACCGTCACCCTCCGGATGATACCGAAATCTAGCCAAGCGTTATTATAATACTTCCATGCAGTGCAATCCGGGAAAAAATAGAGGGCATTTTCATTTTTAGGANACCATAATATTATCGTACTTACTCTATCACAACTACCTCTCAAATTATGGTGGATTCCTAGGTAATTTATATAGGTACCTAGGTACTAATATTTTTATATTTTCTGGGTTCCTAGGTACCTATTTTACATAATTATTGTATTTTTTACATATCCACTAAAATGTTGTAATTTTGTCATACTAACCTTCAAAATATTGTAATATACATATATTGGAATTTTCTATCTTTATCATACACCAAACCGCCTCCGTAGGTCAGTTGATTGAGGCTGTGGAATCGTATCTAGTTTCTATTGTGACCTACTAGTCACAATAGATCTAAATAAAGGTCACATCGCTGTAATAATTGCAGTCTCAATAGAGATTTGCAACCTCAGTTTAATAACAATAGTAAAAAATCATACATCAATGTAATATACACATCCTTTATGAAATATTTTTGCACATCCACTAAAATGTTGTAATCTTCAATACATTTATTGTACCTAATATTATTAGAAACATCTTCAAAAAATGTATAATTGTGTTATCAACAGACATCTATTTTTTTTTTAATTTCCAGAATATTTTCTTATTCTCACACCTACGATGTATATTTATTTGAGTAAGAATTTTATAAATATTTCCGTAAAATTTAAGGTTCAAATAAAATGTTTTAGTTTTGGAGATTCATTTTCTAACATGTATATAATTGCTACCTTAAAAAAAATCATGAGACATGAAGACAGAAAGATACGTACCAAATAATAAAAAAAGGACTCAGGACTTGTTGAAAAATAATAATCATAAGATTGTACCTAATTGACATGATGATAACTATTAGATACACGCGGACGCGGAGGATACAACATAGATCTTGATTAACCCATTCTGTTGTGAGCGGTCAGACTGACCGACATCAGCCACTCTAAAATATAAATAATTTAAAAGAATAATCTACATTATGAAGTTGCTTATGCACTCAATGTTTTCAGAACCTATTTCCTAATATTACCTATTTTCTTATAAATGATTTTTATTTCACAAAAAACATATATTTTTTTTTCATTCCTGCTTGGTAAATCCTCAAATATACTGTACATCTTCCCTTCTTCTCATGATGCTTCTGGTATTCATTTTGTGGTATTCCTGTTCTAGAACTCAATTAAGTCTAGTTTCTTTTAAATATCTTTGTTCTTTCACTCTTTCTGAGCATCTATATAATCTTGGACTGTGAGGATAAAGGGACTCTTCAGTCTCATCCTCGCACTATGAATAAGGTACAAATAAATAAAAATATATAATCTTGTCGAGAAAAAGCATAGTTGTATTTTATACAATTTCCTTCTTTTAATTGATAAGTATCTCACGCCTTCCTTTATTTTCCTATCCTGCCTAGGTCCTCCATATTTCTTTCTAAATATTCAAAACTATACCTATATACTTTTTTATAACAGAAATAAAATCTTCGTACTTTTCTGTTTTGTGCTATTTTATCTTTTGTAAATTTAAATTGTCATATTACCTATATGCTGTTCTACGTATTTTATATTTTTACCTATATCATTACAAAATCATACGTTTCTTTTAATGATATGACTGGGTTAAAAATATAAAAGACTTCGGAATCTGTATCTAAAAGTAGAGATTATATTTTTTGTACGTATCAATTTTACAATTATAATAATTTTGGTTCGATGTGATCGTGCCTGACAGAAGTCTCCAGTCCAATAATATCATATACAGTGTCCAAGATAAGACTGATATTAAAAAAAGTGGGGTTTTTGATTATTTCGACCTTCTGCTCATCTTCTCATGGGTCTAGTTCAATTGAATAAATCCAGGACTTCATCCCTCATATGATAAAGGCAGCCCTGGAATTATGACTTAATGTTAGAAGTTTCGGAGATTGTGGTACCAACGATCCTGAACCTTTTGTTCTCATCCGAGGAGAGAATGAGTTGCTTTCTGCTTTCAGGCCACAGAGAGTACATTGGACTGGTTCGAGTTAGATCTTTACTATGCACCTTGAGTAATGCCGGTTTAGGAGCAAGAAATTCTGAGTAATATTTTTGTAATTGTCCTCCTTTTTTGATGACGATATGATAACATGCGATGTTGCAGACGATCGAATATAATAATAATTGTGTCGTTTGTGGCATATTACGTACTCACAAGATCAATTCGGGTCATTGCATTTTCCTTCATTACTAATACATTTTTTGACGTATTGGCTTTCGTACTTGTGCCAAAGCACAATCAATGTGTCCCCTATCTGATGTCAAACATTGGTGCTGCTCGATACATACGTATACTTTATCAACATTACATGTTTTTTTTTTTTTTTTTTTTTTTTTTTTTTNTTTTTTTTTTTTTACAATTAAGGTGCTTTAACTTTGGGGTCATTCGCGCAAACAGCATTACATCTTCGCAGCCGAAATTGTCAAAATTTATATTCTGTATGATATTAATTTGTCCATTCTTCCCCATTCTCTGTAAATCTTTTACAATACTAATATAGAATCTAACACTTTCCTACCCTTTGATTCTTTCAAGTGTTCCCCCTGGTCCCCTCATGATATGTTTTGCCAGCTTCTCCTACCTATATATTCTAGAAAATAATTTGTAAGATCCTGATATGATTTATTTTTGTATTAAAGAGTGTTTCTTGCGTGCCCCATTGTGTTATTTTGGGAAGTAAGTAGCCCCCCGTATATTCTAATACCATAATATTATCGTACTTACTCTATCACAACTACCTCTCAAATTATGGGGCATTTCTACAGTGTTCCCATTGTGTTATTTTGGGAAGTAAGAAGCCCCCCGTATATTCTAATACCATAATATTATCGTACTTACTCTATCACAACTACCTCTCAAATTATGGGGCATTTCTACAGTGTCTCCATTGTGTTATTTTGGGAAGTAAGAAGCCCCCCGTATATTCTAATACCATAATATTATCGTACTTACTCTATCACATCTACCTCTCAAATTATGGGGCATTTCTACAGTGTCCCCATTGTGTTATTTTGGGAAGTAAGAAGCCCCCCGTATATTCTAATACCATAATATTATCGTACTTACTCTATCACAACTACCTCTCAAATTATGGGGCATTGTAATTATCATTACAATCATGATAATTATTTTACTACTAAAACATCTCGACCAATTTTTTTTATATAATCTGTCATTAAAAAAAGTAAAAATGTAGAAGAAGATAATATAAGAAAACCGGAATGTTCGGAACTTGGACGGTGTTTTGATCATAATAGAGTCACGTAGAGTTTTTTTCTTATTTTAATAAGCACCTATTTTTCTTGAAATTGACCTTGAGTAAAACAAAATCTATCGAAACGGTTTTAAAGACAGTCTACTCTGGATGTAAGAGACACTTCTTGAAAAATAATAAGTCCCTTTGAAACTGTAAAAAGGGGCATTTTTGAATTCTCATTATTGTTTATTTTCTGTAGCAACAAAAATTCAAAACAAAGCTTTTCCTAAATGTTTCATTTTTGTGAAACTCCACTTTTGACCCTGGTATACATCCCGAGATGCATTTGTATATGTGTATGTATGTTTGTTTGTTACGCGATACAGGCCACAATTTTCATCCGACTTTGACGAAATTTGGTATACATATTTAGGACATGAAGGAAATTTTCCGTATAGTTTTGGGGGGCTCTGGGCCACCCGGGGCTTCAGGGGCCCAATATTTAGTTTTTTGAAAATATTTTTTATCTTTTTAGCGGTTTGTTGAAAATTTTGATATGATTTTGAAAATTTTGGGGGCCCTGCCCCGGTGGAGAGGGGCCCAATATTTTGTTTTTTGAAAATTATTTTTTAAAATTTGATTAAGATATTTTTTCTATAGATTACTACAACACTAACGTGAACACCTGATCATCTTGATCCACTGCTTCCTAAGATATATTTGAACATATTTTTGACAACCTACACCGTCTGCCTGATTACGCCACTGTCCGTTTATTTTGAAAAATGTCCAGTGACGATGTTCAGTAGAAATGATACACACTGATCCTTCTTGACAACGTTCTATTCGGGTCCAGCAGTTGTTCCATAAAATGGACCCGGGTCGGTTTATTTTTATATTAGATATATTGAAATGTCCAAGTGTACGTCTTATCTGGTACGTGCACTATCTAACGAGTTACTCGTGCATGTCCGAAGCATGCTGCTTGGGGAATTGAGGATAGAAAAAGGAAAAAACAAGAATTTAATGGAAGAAGAATGAATGTAGCTGACTTTGATTTTGTGACCAATGGGTCGTTTAGAGTGAAACACGTTTTGAACTATGTTTTATACTAGTATTACTTTTGGATATCAAACCTGGGATCTAACTAAATGTATGGTAAAGAGCTCAGGAAGAATGTGAAATCCTTTCATTTTTGGTAGAAATAATGTGGCCAAGAGAAATATTCTCCAATCACGCGAGAAAGTATTAATACAAAGTTGTTGGAAGTCGGTGTTGTTAGTTGAATTGAGGTCTAGTTTTAACTCAACGTTTCTTTCTCTCTTCGTTCCACGATAACTCTCGAACACCTTGTCCGATCTTGATGACACTTGGTATGGACAATCATTACTTTCATAATGGAATTTAAAACTGATTAGATTTTGGGACCTTATGGGCCATCAGGGACCTCATTGTGGACATTCATTCGAGTGAAGTCTACAATTATCAAAACTACGTTTATATTTATTTACTGAAAAAATTGGTGTTCCATGGAACCCTCCCTATTTATATTAAAACTATTCCTTAAATCCGAAAGCACATCAATTTAAATACACTCCGATTTGAATTAAGAGATAAGAAATGTTAATAATAATGTTTGATATACCTACCCTGATGAATAATGTGAATTGTATTTTTAAATAGTACCGCGCCTTTTATTCTACGTTGTTTTGGAGCAAATTTAAAGAAGATCCGACAAAGGATACGATGCAATTGCTTAATATCATTGGACATTTTTTTGACCATGCATTATCCCTTTATTCGCGTGAAGTCTACAATTACCAGATCTACTAGTATGTGTGTATTAATATGAATGTCTTTGAAGACTTTATATATATATATTTTTTTTTTGAAGGAAAGATTTTATTTTTTTAATTATTTTAATTTTCGTCGCTCGACTTTTTCATTTTTATAGAATTGAAAGTCTATTAAAATCTTCAATTCTATTAAAATGAAAGAGTCGAACGACGAAAATTAAAAAAAAAATCTTTCCTTCAAGAAAAAATACAGATCTAATACTAGCATAGATTTCTGGACTTCTTATGACGAGAAATTAAGCGGCCTGTGTAATGTGTGTAGGTACTCAATAATTAATAGCAAGATAACACTTCTGCAATCTATTGTTCGCCTACTAAAGCTATATCAATATCAGATACAGTTTTCTAACCTGCTATGAGTATATTTTTCAGATTCATTGTTTGTTGTCCGAGTTAATAAACCGTGGAAGGTTTTTGTTTTCTATAAACATCGCCTGAATTTGGTGTAGCTAACCATTGGAATGGTAATGGTCCGTGCTTGTGGTCTTTTATAACAACCAGTCATAAAGGGGCCTACCTAATTTTATTTACTTATAGGTAATACCACAGCTAGAAACATGAATCTGCTTTGGTAGCATAGTGGTTAAGCGATTGATTGGCAAATAGGAAGGTGTGGGTTCAATCCCAAGCTGAGACAGGATTTTGTGACATTAATTTGAGTATTTGACCCCATAAGAAGAGAGCTCCAAGGGTTAGGTGTTAGAAGATGCATGCCTCTGACATTACCATTACTCTCGCCTAGCGGTAACCCATTTTAATTTATCCTCCCTAGGCCCGATGTACACACCCGTTTACTTTTATATTGTAGTGCTCGAAGCCCAGAGCATAAATTGGTGTTGTAGTGCTAGGTGCCCGATGTACACACCTGTGTACCCCTTTCTGTGTAGTGCCCCAATCCCGTGCCATTTTATGTTTCCTTCACTCTCATCAAAAAATCTCTGCGCCAAATGAAAATTTCAAAATGTAAACAAAACAAAATGATTGAAAACTAAATTCTCTGGTGAGTAAAATTAAAACATCAATTTTTATATTTCTCTGTGTTAGGATAAGCGCCAAGTTCAAAATTCAAAAAAGTGCACAGATGTGTACTTTGAGCGTCGGCCACTACAAAATAGATTTGATAGACGGGTACCGGGCACTACAAACTGAAAGTACACAGGTGTGTACATCGAGCGTCGGCCACTACAAAGCATTTACGCTTGGGTCTGAGGAGTTTAATAAGAGTGATACGCGCTTATGTGGTATGAAAAAGATAATGAGAGAATAACTTTGCCAACTTTCATATAAAGCGATTTCTCGTTTCATCTCTACTATTTATATCTTTTTTCCTGTTAGTATATTACGACATCACTCTCGAAAAAGTTGATCGATTTTGCTGAAACCTTGCATGGACACTTATTAGGATCATTGAATTGTATTACTTTTTTTCCCTCATTGGGCTCAAAAACCTGGGGCCTCTTTTTCTTGAACTACTATTAGGAGATTCCATCAAAAATAAAAATTATATCCTTGAAATTTTCATTTTTAATGATATAATTTTTAACACGGCGTTCATATAAGTAATACGATACAAAGAAGCTTTAGTATATTTTCTGGTTTAACCTTTATAATCCTACCATGTTAATTTCTCAAATATACGTGTAAAAGGTACGCGAATATTTCAAATACTACAACCCCTTTTTTTATTTATATAAAAAATACCTCAAACCCCAACTCTCCTTCTTTTCAGTCGTCAAAGCCCCCCATTTTCCCCTAACCTTTTTTGTATGTCTGTGTCAAGCCGACCATAAAACCCTTTTCATATTGAGATAATACAATGTCCTCCATTTTGAATTTTTCTCGGTGATACCTACATAGATTTTTATTAAAAAAAAAAATTAATATCTTTTATGTAGGGATAGAATACTTTTGATCGCCATTTTCTTTTTCTCTACTGTGACATTTTGAAGTGAAATATTTACTTTACTTAAATTTTTAGTCCAGTTCCACAACTAAAATTCATAAAAATATGCTTGGAAAACAATGCTACTAATCTGTTCTAGAGGACGTTACACGGGAGTTAAGCCGAAGGTACTCGATTACGACTTTCGGCGATATCGGAAATTTCAAGGTTTGCAATATCTTCGAGTGTGTCGATTCGGCTGTGCTGCGGGAGAACTAATCTTTGTGAGGACCATTGTGTTGCCAATGAATAGGCGCGATATATTTAAAGCGTTTAAAGTTTGGGATATTGGATGGTATACAAAGAAATATATGCATATATTTTACTTTTTTGGATCGGCCCTTTTCCAAGGAAGGGTGGAACGGCTCTGTACTATAAAAAAATGTGTCTCCAATGAACCCTCCTTATTTACATTAAAAATACTCCTTAAATCCTAAAGCATAGCAATTCAAATAAAA
>CM022881.1:7380250-7390333 GCA_012654025.1 Pachypsylla venusta
ATACATGTTGTTAACCTTTTGTTATATTAGGTATAGTTTTCCTTTTCTCACCAATAAGACTGCAGTTTAACACTTCTTAGCCGTTTATTTACAGCCTTCTTTAAGTGATTATTTGAATACATGTTGTTAACCTTTTGTTATATTAGTTGTAGTTTTCCTTTTCTCTCCTATAAGACTGCAGTTTAACACTTCTTAGCCGTTTATTTACAGCCTCCCTTAAGTGATTATTTGGATACATGTTGTTAACCTTTTGTTATATTAGGTATAGTTTTCCTTTTCTCACCAATAAAACTGCAGTTTAACACTTCTTAGCCGTTTATTTACAGCCTCCTTTAAGTGATTATTTGAATGCATGTTGTTAACCTTTTGTTATATTAGGTGTAGTTTTCCTTTTCTCTCCTATAAGACTGCAGTTTAACACTTCTTAGCCGTTTATTTACAGCCTCCTTTAAGTGATTATTTGAATACATGTTGTTAACCTTTTGTTATATTAGGTATAGTTTTCCTTTTCTCTCCAATAAGACTGCAGTTTAACACTTCTTAGCCGTTTATTTACAGCCTCCTTTAAGTGATTATTTGTTACTGAAATCAATTAAAGAGAATTCATTTTTGTTAATATTTTTAATAGGAAGTATATACGTAAAAAAGGTTTGGTATATCTAGTCATTGTTGGACTAATTCACAAAAAAGATCTTGTCAAAGTCATTCAAGGTAATTTTGGCACATCCACTAAATTTATCTTCCTTTATGCTATGAAAGATGTGTTCGGCACATTTAATGAAAAGATCTTCCTCTGTAATTATTCAAGGAAAAATTCTATGAAAGAACATCATTTTAGTGCTTGTGGGCACCCGCAATGCCGCACATTGGCTGACATCCTGACAAATGTATCTATTTGATTTTCTTAGTATATTAGAGATGGTATTTAGGGTGTTTGCGATCATTATGAAATATAAATTTCAATAAAATATTTTTTTGTATCGACTGAAAAAATATTGGTGAGTCACGAGCGCTTTCGTCTGTTACGACATTCTCAACTATTTGAGAATTTCGAAACAGACGATAGCGCTCGTGACTCACCAATATTTTTTCAGTCGATACAAATTTTTTTTTTATTGAAATATATATATTATTATGTGATACAAAGATGTGTTCTATTCTTTTTCATTGAGATATTTAAATATTCAGATCAATCAAGCCAGAGGAATTTTATCCTTTCTCAAAAAATTGGACACAATGAAACAAAATCTATTTCCACAGTATTAGCTGAATAGGTATTCTATTTATATTTATTATTCAAAGACATGCATTTTTGTTCACCTTCATGGAGACATGTTTTGAATTTTAAACTAAAAAAATGGAGCGGATTGAAACAATGTTGTCTGGAAACCACGTAAATGTATGTATCCCCTCCATCGTTAACGTCGTGGGGGTGGAAAAAGTTTTATCCCCTGGCGTATGAACTTTATACATCTCTCTCTCTCTCTCTCTGTTCACTTTTTATATTAGAAACTATGTTTATCCCGGTTCTTGTGATTTGTGATGATTTTATGATTATTTTGTCATAAATTAAACACGGAACGGCTCCGTGACCTATTGTGCCTCATACAGGTTTTGAATTCTGTCGACATTGAGGACTTTTGAAGGTTCTAGAGGCAAAATAACTTCTATTTTCCATGACTTTCGCAAAAGATATAATATTAGTTAAAGTGCAGTAAAATTATTTCTCAGTCAATAATAAGAAGCTCTATCTCCATCCTGAGAAAACCATATCTATGGTTTAACTAATTATTATAATACCATATTGCCAGCGTCTTTTGCACGTTGAATACACCAGTTCCCGTTAGATCACTTAAGTTAAGCAACGTCCAGCGAGGTTGTACCATGTGGGTGTCCCTTCGCAAAAGATATAATATTAGTTAAAGTGCAGTAAAATTATTTCTCAGTCAATAATAAGAATCTCTATCTCCATCCTGAGAAAACCATATCTATGGTTTAACTAATTATTATAATACCATATTGCCAGCGTCTATTGCACGTTGAATACACCAGTTCCCGTTAGATCACTTAAGTTAAGGAACTTCCAGCGAGGTTGTACCATGTGGATGTCCGTGTTGGTTCGCGCCCTCGTGATGCTGGCTTTTTTCCGGCCTAACCCAGGATGGGTGAGGCTGGTTAAAACCCTCGTCTTGAATGACAAATAGATGTTAAAGAGACGTTAAGCCAAATTAAAATAAAAATAATTCATTTCATCTTGAGCCACCAAAGTCATCATTGTGTGGAAAACTGTATTTTTTTTCACGATTGCTCTATAATTTACGACTAACGGTAGGTGGACACAATATTACAAAAAAATCTCTAAGAATTCAAATTAATGTTTCTATTTTGTTGTTTACAGGTTGCGGTGTGGGCCTCTCAAGCAGTATGCTAATATCATGTGCTGGTTGTGACAAACCAATCCTGGATAAGTTCCTACTAAACGTTTTAGATCGAACGTGGCATGCTCATTGTGTGCGATGTTTCGACTGCCATGATACCTTAAGTGATAAATGTTTTAGTAGAGAAGGAAAATTATTTTGTAGGAATGACTTTTTTAGGTGAGTTTTCATTATTAATAAACTAGCTGTTTTACCCGTGCTTCGCTACGGGCTACAATAGCTGATAGAAGAATGAGGATAAATATGAATGTTCAAATCTGAAGAACAGATTAAAAAATAATAAATTAACTGCCCAAAANTTTCTTTTCTTTGTTTAAATGAAAATATCTATAAAATAGAAAAAAATTTAAAAGAAATTATACCCACCGCAAAATTTGTTCATAAAAACTGTAACAATATCAAATCAAATTTCTTCACAAATCT
The DNA here is from genome assembly GCA_012654025.1 of Pachypsylla venusta. Lineage (NCBI taxonomy): Eukaryota > Metazoa > Arthropoda > Insecta > Hemiptera > Aphalaridae > Pachypsylla > Pachypsylla venusta. Next base: position 7,383,112 of record CM022881.1, read on the forward strand.
AAAAGATAAAGACAAAAAAGAAAATAAATCAGGCATAGTATACAAGATTAATTGTTACGACTGTGGCTCGAATTACATAGGAGAGTCTGGTCAATATCTTAAAAAGAGGCTATATCAATATGATGTTAAAAAGGAAAAAAAAAAATCACAGCTCTTACTAATCTTGCTTTTGGGAACAAACACAATTTTAATTTTGATGAAGCCAAGATAATCGATAACGAAAAACATTATAAAAAAAGAAAAATCCTAGAGGCTTTCCATGTGAATCAAAATCCATGCTCTATTAACTACAACAATGATATGGGAAACAACACACGAATATATCAGAAGTTGCTCGATCTTCACAAGTAATAACATCTCATACTCTGATACCCTCACTTCTACTCTGGACATCGTAGAGTCAACATCGGCCTGACGATGATGGTCTGAGTACTATCGAAAACTTGCTACCTTTAAATTTAATCCGAATCGATATTGTCTAAATATTTAAATTATACATTTTCTTAAGATTTCGTAGCTGTCACAACTTCTTCTGTGTGTGTGCCTAATAACTATGTAGGACACATCTGTATGGGAAGGTGTAACTACAAACTGCGAAGAAGCACACATTCAAGTGAAAAGTTTAGTTTTTTCAGTCTATTTGTCGTATGCTAGCATATAGTGATCCACAGATTAAAGCACTTTCTACGCCTCTAAATCTCATAGCTGACACATCTTGTTCTGTGTGTGTCTATTAATTGTTCCACAATAAATTCTAGTATTGAATAATATTTCTCACGTCGCGGGGATACTTCTACAGCAAAACATTTTAATCGTAAAACATGTTCAACATCATAATATAATATTTAAAATATAAAATAATCATAAAATTGTAAAATAGGGTTTGAAGTGTTTATGAGATAGCTTCTGAATTGTAATGCTTTAAAAACTTCTCAAAAAGGGGTATTTTTTAAAAGACCTAATAACTCTATCGCACAATTCTTACTTCCTGAATTGCCAGGGTCGTTTTGATAAGTTGGTCGACTCTGGTTCATAAACTGTATTGAAACCAATAGTTTCTTGTTTATTAGGTATATAATTATTGTTTCAAAATGCCACATAAAATTTCAACTGATTTTAATGATCAGTCGTCATTTGCATTTGCAGTCTGTTATCCATAGTGGAAACTTTCAAGCTTTTTGGTTTAAAAAAAAAAGCATACTTCCACAACATTCATTGTTAAAATCCATGATCTCAATTGGGAATCATTTAACTTATTCACCTGATCTGACTCCTTGTGACTTCCACTTGTTCTCAAAACTGACTTTGAAGTGTTTGCGGCTGTTAACAGGTATTTTTAGGACCTTGACATATCGAGGTCCTCAAATTACGTCATTGCTGGACCAAGTGTATCGACCTCAATGAAGACTACGTTGAAAAATGAAACACATCATGTAAACGTTTCCTTCCTACCGATAAACAGTACCGCACGCCAGAGCCGTACTCGAGATATTTTTTCGGGGGGGGGGGGGGGGGGGGTCGAAGGATTGACAGCCAAGCCAGGACTAACACCTGAAAATGATGATCATGGAAGATGATGTTGTTGTTGCTGCTGTTTTTGTTGATTTTGTTGTTGCTGCTGTTATTGTTTTTGCTGTCTTTTTTTTTATTATAGGTTACGTGCAAATTATAGTATTTTCATTAAAAAAAGCGATTGAAATTTCGGTGGGTTGGACCTTGCCGCACGTGTGGTCTCTCCATCAACTCCGGGACTGCAGTCTATATGGGACGTCAGTCATTTCCCTGTATCATTGTTTTGTTTACGCTGTCATTTTATTTCTCAAGACGAGAGGAAGTAACTTTGTCAAGATTTCAAATGAGACAAGTAAGAAGTTTTCTTTCTTTTCTTGAACAAAATCGTAAAAATCAAGTTTTAGTTGAGAAAAAAATATATATATACCTACCTATATAAAATATCTTGGGTTATTATTCACTAAGCACTGTACATACAGGGTGTTAATGGTACATAAGATGTGTTATTCTACTTCAGCATTATCAACAATGCCATCACAAGACCAGCATATTACATCTCTGCAGCAAGTTTGACTGCACCCTGATGTGGTATTCTACTTCAGCATTATCAACAATGCCATCACAAGCTCAGCATGTTAGCTCTCTGTAATATTAAGCAATTGCATTGTATCCTAAGTCGGGCCGCCTTTAATATTGCTCCAAAGGAAAGCAACAGAAGAGTTAAAGGAGCTGTACTATTTACAATTCGGGGCAAAATTATTGCTGGAGTTTTTGATTTTTCCATTTTTTCCCAAGATTCTTTTGTTTTGTGTGATATATCAATGGAGGGATACTTTTGTTTATTCTCGGAATCAGTTTCTAGTTTTAATGAATTCAATTAAATAATAATAAAAAAAAGGAGTAAAAAAATAAAGGAAATCATAAATGTACAAGAACTCAGAGAAAAGGGATTTATTTTTACACATAAAAGTGAATTTTATGTGTAACTTTTTTCTTTGTATACAGTCAGTTTGCTGTATACAACACAGTATTAAGCGTTCCCCAGGTCTTCGATATACTCTTTTACGCCTATCGGTAAAATATAGGCAAGCTCGACTCTCATCTGAGAACAAAACACGCCCTCAATCCTCGTCAGTACAATTAGCGTGTTCAAGTGCAAATTTTAAACGACGTACTTTGTTTCTTTCGGGTCCAGCAGTTTTCCTTCTTGGCTTCAATTTTTTTTTTCCTTCAAGCGCCTTCTAACTGTCCATTCACTGACATTGACGTCATTAGTGCTCACGAGTTCCCGTTAAACCTCAACAGCGGACAAATTCCTATTTCTCAAACTTGACATGACAATGTAACGGTCTTCATGAAGCGTTTTCTTCCTCTGTTTGCCTTATCCTGGTCTCCGGTCTGAAGATATCTGTGTCGAATTCTATCAACTTTTGATTTGGTCTAATTAAGCTTTTTGGCCACGTCTCTTTGAGTCACACATTCATTCGAGATCAAAACAAGATTAACAAATACTGCGGACGGTGTGTCCATAATGGAAATCATATGTCACCTGATTTTTCACCTTTATTTGGTTACATGAACTCACAGTTATTAAATTAAAAAGTCAAAAAAAGGCGCGTAGAAAAATACTAGAAAAAAATGAAAAAGTGATGTTTCCAGAAAAAGTTCTATAAGTTATTTATACAGTATTATCTATACTTATAAAACGCAAAGCCAGGTGGTATACTGACTGACGTACTGACTACGACGTACTGACTATAATAAGAAAGGAAAAAAAATAAAGCTCAAGTGGGAGCAAGTTACCGCCAAAAAAAAAACAAAAAAAAAACGCTATTTAGCGGGACTTTTTGCAATTTTTTTCTGGGCAAACTAAAAGATATAACGAAAAATAACCGAGAATAGACCCCCCAAAATAGTATATAAGGAACCCATAAAAAATGTAAAATTTGAAAATTTCCGGTTTTCCCCGATTTTTGGACGGTTTTCACCTCCAAAAAAATCGGAATTGAGAAGTACCACTTCGGGATGAGTGAGAAAGCTGAAATTTGATACAAAGGTGTTCTGAAGTACAAAAAGTCATATCCTTGAATAAAATATTGCATTTTTTAAATAGGAGCGGTGCTCACTCTGGGGGGTCGGTTCCACCAAAAACTCATAGTTAAGAAATATCACTTCGGGATGAGCGAGAAAGCTGAAATTTTATACGAAGGTGTTCCGCAGTGCAAAAAGTATTATCTTTGAGTAAAATATTTATTTTCTAAATAAGAGCCGTGTTCACTTTGGTGGTCGCGTTAATTTCGCGTTCTCGAAATTGTTGTTCAATTTTTTTACCCTAGCGAAGCACGGGAAAACAGCTAGTAGTCATATAAACTGCACATTTTCACAAATCACATGAATATGCAATATGCATAGTAATTGCTGCCAAGGAGACGATATTAAAAAAATATTTGTCCCGAATTTAATGCCTGGTTATCAATGAATAATTAATATGTTTTAATATATAAATGTCGGGAATTCTGCGGATAAGAACATCTCATAAGAACATGTGTATTTGTTTTTCCTTGCATCAACTATGCAAAGATGTGTGCTATGCTAGGTAAACGGTTTTCCGCAAGCACTCCAGGACAGATAGAGGTACATTCACTTGCCACCCTGTCAATATTTTGCAGATGACATTTCTGAGTTAATATCAAGATCGTACGACATTCAATCAAAACTGATATTATACAATATTCTCTCAGTAAAACGACATCCGTGTTATATGTTTTTTAAATGCGATCATAAAATAAAATATATATATATAAAAAAAAAATCAGGACACGTTTAATATACAGGGAAGCCCGAAAAACTTAGCTAAAATGAAAGAGGTTATAGTAATCATCATTTCCAATAATATATACTTCCACATGCATAGTTCGCTTTTGCTTGTTCTTGAAAAGATGGCGGCCATTTTGTGTTCTTCTCAAAACTCATTACTATTCTGTATACAAAATCACGCGTTACTTTTGCCAATGGTACAGAAAAATGGTTTGGATCGTTAAAACAAGAATAAAATTTGCAGTAAGAATTATTCCCATGATATTTTTAAGAAAAAGTATTTTGTCGTACTTTTTCGAGCATAATTCCGAAAAAAATATTTTTCCGATTTTTTGCACTAAAATTTTCCACTAAAATTTTAATGGGAAATTGGGAACTCTTGTGGCACTCATATGGAATAATATGCGGATACTAATAGCTGTTCGTGTACACCAATATCGCCTGGTTATTCAAAGGATTTGACAAGTAACGAAAAATTTACTACCACAGAACGTTATTATTTTTTGCACCAAAAAAGGTCAAATTTTTTACTCTGGTTTTAGTTTTTATCTTACTACAACCGAACGATGTATTTTATGAAATATGTGACCTTTATTAAACTTAACAAGCATTACATTTTTCGTAGAATAACGTCCGCAATTATTGAATTTGGGCCAGGAATTTGGCCAATTTGTCAGAATGGACTGTCGATTTTAAGCTATATGATAATTCTTGAATGCAGAGATAGGTCGTTTAGAGTTTTTTCTATTATTTAGCAGTAATTATGTAATCCCTATCTTCCAATTTAATGTCGGTGGCTGTAGTATGCCCATGCCGCAGTTTTCCCATCACATTAGAGAACGGTAGCAAACAAAATATTTTCGATTTATATGCCGGGTGAAACGGGAGCACCGGACATACATTTTTCCCAATTTAACAAAAATACCATAGCGGTTCTAAGTCCAGAACCCTAAGTCCTATTTATGCGTGATTATGGTTTCATTGGATTTCTCGTTGAATGTTGAGTTTGTTACATGAAAAATCACAATCATTTCTATTTTGTGACATACTGGGAGGATCTGCCAACCATAAGTCGAAGTTTCCATGATTGACAGCCGAGCCAGGACTAAGACCTGAAAATGATGATCATGGAAGGTGATGATTGATGTTGTTATTGTTTTTGATGATGCTGTTGTTGTTGTTGATTTTATTGTTGATGATGATGTTGTTGTTGTTCTTATTGTCGATGATGTTATTGTTGTTGTTGATGATGAGTTGCATAAGTCATGCATAAAAAAAATAATGAAATTTCGCGGTGGGGGGGTCTGGACCCCCCATGGATCCCCCTGGGTACGGCCTTGTTTACATGTGAAATACTATGGGACAACTAGAAAGTGCAAACCCTGTATACGTATATTTATAAAAAATCGTGGGTTTTTGTTTTAATGATGATAGTAATTATTTTCTCGTATAAGAGTATACACTCTCATGAGTTTTTTTTATTGTTTTAATTATTGATAATGGCAGAGTTTTTCAGATCAATCACAAAATAAACAACCAGTTGTACGTAGGTACATATAGAAAAAGATAAACACAAGATTTTTTCCAATCGCAGCAGATTGGATATCGTATTCATAACACCTAAGGTTACACTACGTATCAATCACTCAATATTGGAATTATCGTTTCCGATGGTAGACGGATGTATGAGAATGTAGCTCCAAAGGTGTTTCGGTTTGCTACTAAAGGTTTTAATTAGCATCATATCTTGGAACTTTATAAATAGCATGGTCCCCCATGTCAATCACCACAATATAATTACGTCAAAAACATAGTAATATTAGGTACAGAGAAGCTTTCTGTATTATTTTACACCATCAGCTCAGGTAAACACTGCCCGTGGGAATGTCATTCTCAAGTTACATTTCAAAATCTCATGTATGACCTATTTTCAATATGAAAGTTAGTAAATTATAATTTATTGTTTTCGGAGAAATTACGCGTTCGGCATAGCCTACAGATAGGAACCCTAACTACTACGAAGATAGAAATTAGGCAATTAAAAACCAGAGGTCAAAGTATAATAGATCAAAAACAATAAAAGAGGTATATTTCATTTTTAGTTTTAGTACATTTAATAGGTTCTAGCATTCGAAATCAATCATTAAAGATCTATATTAGGGTACGCTTGCCATCTGTCAACAAACTCAGGATCCATAAGAGTTGTAACCAGCTTTTTTGTGGAGGGATCGATTTTGAAAAGAGTCGAGATCCTACAATTATGTAATATATTATAATTTGACCTCTGGTTCTCGCAGGGTGTGTTGGATTTATTATAATTTATACGACGGTAAAAGCAGAACCACAAAGAATTTTAAAAAGCGATTTTTAAAAATTTTCTGTTGATAGCACTGGTTTTGTACTATTCCCTATCTCAGGTCTTTGAGTACGCCGTTCTTCGCCATGGTTCCATTTTTCATTATTTTTTTTCAACTCCATAATTTTCTCGGCTTGAGTTGACAAATAATGTTAATATTGCCAGTTATGCTAATTTTATGCTGTCTGGCCATTAATTTCCGAATTTGATGGAAAAAACAGCCTTATCTCTAGCCAGCGTCTATGGCACGTTGAATACACCAGTTCCCGTTACATTACTGAAGTTAAGCAACGTCCAGCGAGGTTGTGCCATGTGGGTATCCACGTGGGTTCGCGCCCTCGTGATACTGGCTATTTTTGCGGTCCAACCCAGACAGGGTGAGGTCATTGTGGGTAGCTGGTTTGCAAGTTTCCAGCGAATGGAGGGTAAAACCCCCGTCTTGAATGACCAATAGATGTTAAAGAGACGTTAAACCAAATTTAAAAAAAAAGCCGATTACTCACTGCAAACTTTCTTAACATTTATTTTAGCCAGCGT
>CM022881.1:7397234-7462843 GCA_012654025.1 Pachypsylla venusta
TTTATGCAGAATATGAAGAAAAAAATTTGGTAAAAATCGGTTGAGTAGTTTTGGAGGAGTAGGGTAACAAAAGTTTGCAGTTTGTAGGGAGTATAAGGCTACGCTTCGCTCCACCCAATAATTAGACATTGCAAAAGACATGTAAAAACATTGTCAGATTACCTCTTTGTTGATCGGACAATGATCTTATGACATGATCCTTGCACGTAATAAAACCTTTATCTCCGAGATTGTTTTCCCTCAAATTTCCAGAGATTAATCAAATTGGCCACCTTCCTGTGCTCCTTATGCATTAGACCCGTCCCTGACTTTGACCTGTTTGTAATAATGATTTATTTTTGAATAGTAAAAACTGTCTTTATTGGTGACTAACTACAAGAACGAAAGTCAAAACTCATTTCTTTTGGTAGACTCATTTTATTAGGTACAGGACAAGATTGTCGCGACTTGTGAACTAAAATGAATGCCAAATGTTTTGCTCACAGTCTTACTGAGTGTTGTATTAGTTAAAACTTCTCTTATATATTTCAATTTTTGTTGATGAAATTTTCTGGTCCAAGAAGATGTATCGACATACATATTTACATATAGATTTATCTCAAGGACCCCAAATGGTTCCAACATCAATTTATTTGTATGTGATTCACCAATTTCGTCTGCTTAAAAGAAAGGATTAGGTAAAAAAAAATTGTGGAAAACTCACGCAAACCAGTGGTACATATTGTCCCATTTTATAAATAATAAATTATATGTAAAACTAGGGCGGAACTTGCGTATGAATTGTTTTAACGTCTACCCGGCCACCCGGACCTAACTATTATCAATTTAACTATTTATTTATTTGTTTAAACGTCTCTTCAAGATTTAGTACCCATTCGATATTTACAAAAGACCTCAGCCAGCATCACGAGGGTGCGAATTTAAATGATGTGTCACCCACTTAGTTAAAGCCTCGCATGCTTAACTTCAGTGATCTAACGATAACCATCATATTCATTGTGCCATAGACGCTGGTCTCACTTGACAATTGAATCCCCGAGTGTGTCCATTATATATACCCTTTTGAGACATACTTCGGTTCATAATTCACACGGTATTCTGTGTTTGAAAGCATTATTTGTTCGGTTTGATGTATCTATATAGCACCACCCTGTATGTAATATACTATATTCTTGTGTTTTTCACACTTCAAACTCCCAAAGAGTTACTTTAGACTGTCAGACAGTTTGGAACCCCATCCATTTTTTTTTTTTTTATTTTATTTCAAAAAATCATAAATTATCATTCTAAGTTCTGACTTATATGATTTGGAATAATCATACTTGGTGCTAACCAATCCCCACGAGTCAAGTAAAAACCATTATACTCTTGGCTCTTGGATTTCTGTCTGCTACAAAACTTGTAAATTATTTGTATGCTATATGTATGTAGATATACGTCTGCCTCTCCAACTATCTTGACAAGTTCAATATAAATTTATTCTAAAATGAAGTATTTTTGTGAGAACCGTATAAACATGTGCATACAGTAATCTAAACTCCCGTGAGGAGCGTATATGAGAAACTAGCTGTTTCGCCCGTTCTTCGCTACGATTCTTATATTGTTAGTTTTGTTTTTCAAGGACAATGGAAGGGGGGGGGGTATTGGTTTGTGCCCAGTCTGTATATTGCAACCTTTAAAACCCAACATTTAAAAGTTTTGCCAGGCGCCTTAGAAGCACGGCCATTCTGACTATTAGTATTTTCTAAATTTTATTTTACCCGTTCCCGGTTTCGAACCTGTGACTCTGGAATGGCTGGCCATACCTTTGCAGAAAATGTCCTAAAATAAGGACTAAATGGTCAAATCTAAATCTTTCTCGCTTTGAGTTGATATGTTGTGGCGACAAATTTTAAGATATCGGACCGCGACTGTCTTATTTTGGTGAATAAACTATAAATTTGGCCGTAACTCGAAAACGGCTGGACATATTTTAGTTCTGATAATTTTCCTGGGGTCGTAGATTATGATTTTGGGGAGGTCCATTCCCATTAATTTTTCGCTATCTGCTACCGTTTAGGCTGTGGTATTGTAACAGACAACCCCTCACACATATTAGGTACACAGAAATTTCTGATTTATACTCGTATATTAAGATAAAGGCTCATTTTGACATTTCAGTCAAAATGAATCTCACATGCGCTCCAATTATATTTATACTGCGTCATGTTCTAAATTTAATTTTGAAGGAACGGAAACTTTTGTTCAGAATAAATCTGATCAAAATGAAAATGAGTTGTTGAGAGAAAATGATGGGAGATTAAAGGTGTCATTAATTAATCGTACTCACAAAAGCGCCGAATCAATCATATGTCTATAAAATCTTCTTCACTCGTTCATTGAATAGTGTTTGTACAAATTTATTATTTTCCGTTTATTTGCTCTTTGGATAAACCGGAAAACAGATCTACAAAAAAACTAACTTGTAGTAACTGTAGAGCTCATTTAAATTTCGGCCGCCATTTGTCCTCGGATGGTTCGTTAGGTCCAAAAACTAATCTAGTTAATTCCATAAACATAATTGATGTTTATGGAAGTTTCATAAAAATTGCTCTAGGTTTGTAAGGACCAACAGACTTGAAATATATGACTTAAAATATAAGTTTAAAATATAAGTTTGAATGTTCAAACTTGTAGTATTAAACAAGCCTTTACTTCTTTCGGTTATAGTTGTTATCATAAACACATGTATAAATTATAATCAGGAAGGATGGTTCTCCAAAGATGGCAGGCTATGTTGTATTTGGACTGACATGAAATGAACAGCTAAATGGTGAAGTTCTCTAGAATATACACTGTTTAATATTGAAATAAAAAGATATGACCAAGAACTCTTTGGCTAGTGAGCGTGAGGTATTTAGTTGCTGACATAGCTGACAGTGTCTCGAGTGATATTGTGATGTCCTTGTAGAAGAAAACTATATCAGACCGATTTTACTATAGCTGGCTGGGTGTTTGCATGCTATGGCATTACTTCCTCTTACATTTTTCTTACTGGGAGTAGAACCAGATCCTGTGCAGAAATGTAGGATCATTTATTTAGACAATGTTCTCATACTCCCAGTTTTTTAAGAGAAATGTGCCTTACATTTTAGCTTGTAGTTTCGATAATCTCCAATTTTTCTTCTCCTATATTTCATGTATTTTATTTTAATGGATTATAGAAAAAAATACACACACAGGCAGGGTTGGTGCCAGAATTTTTGCGGAAGATTACAAAATTCTAAAATGTGTAATTTTTACATGCACTACCAACGTTTTCTTTAGAAATAATATATATATATATATTTTTTTTTAATTTAGTTTAACGTCTCTTTAACATCTATTGGTCATTTTAGGCAGTTAGTGATAATAATAAAATTATAAAAAGTATGAGAGTGCACAGGTCTTCTGTAGAATCATTCGGTATTGCTTAGATTTTGCTTCAAATTCTCCTGGAACTGAATTTTTGGATCCCAGAATCGTGAGCTTGTAGTCGCATCTAAAAAAGATGACCGCCCTAAGAAAGACTATATCATATTTCGAGTGAAGATGCTGTTCGAGAAGTAGATTTTTGTGGCACAGAATATAAAGAACGTGATCTAGTTTGTGTCATGGCAGAGATTTTATTTAGTTCTCATCTCGCATTGCTACCCAATCTGTTAAGATATACATTTAGAAACTTTGCTAGAACAGCTTCGTACAAAGTTTGATCTTTATTCGTGCTTTTTGTTTAAATTAGAAGTGTTAAGTGTTTACTTTTAATACATTTTCTGAGAAAGATTTGTTATATTCATGAACAAAATCTCTCATTTTACTCCTTGGTATGATTCGTTTCGCTTCTGAACTATTTTTTTTCTTCGTGACCAAAAAGATCAGGTTCATTTAAGAAAGAGAGAGAGGCAAGACATATTTATTATTTTCATATATACCTATGTGCTTCCAATGTGTTCACACACATAAACTTCCAATGCAATGCTTCAATTCGTTGACATTTCTTTATAGTTAGAAGTTGAGTAACTACTAGACTTGAAGAATGCATACAATATAATATGGAGAGTGATGAGTGTAACTGAACAAGAGATTCAATGCTTATTTCTTCTTTCAGAGAGTAAGAAGAAATAAAAATTATATGCAATATCCGTTGATAATGGATAGAGTTTGTGTCATCTTTAACTTAATTCAGACACAGGTATACAACTTTCTTAATCATATTCAATCTATCAACAGCAACAGTCATATTGCTGTATTTCTCTTGAAATCAACTGCTCTGCAATTTCTAGATTTAGGTTTGGAAAATGGTTAGAAATAGTTTGCTATAAGGTTACCGAAAAAGTTTTCATGGCCCTTGGCCAAAACTGTGATGGTATACTCGTATTGCGTTCCTGCTGCCTAGAACCGATCATCGTCGTATAATAACCAATAATATATATTAACGGTTAAACGGGGCTACTTGGATACGCAGTTCGATTTGGACATTTGTGATTCAAGTTTTGGATACTCAGATCAAATGCAATTATTATAAACTAGCAGTTACCTATGTCCCGTGTTTCGCCACGGTTAAAAATTGAAGAATTTGACCATAAAATTAGCTTTATCTCAAAAACGGTTTAACATTTTTTAGTTCTGATAATTTCTCTGATGTCCATAATTCTGCTCCTATTGCCCTTGTTATAAATATCTTTTGATCAAAGTGTCATGTCATATTTGACACACAAAGCACTAATGTCCAAAGAGTCCCATATGTACAAGTATCCCCGTTTGGCGGTATGTTGATTGCAGCTTCAAATAAGTACGTATCTTATTTCTGCTGCAGAATTTTTCAATTATTTTGTCATCGCGAATCCAAAGGCTCATCATAGTTGATACGTTGGTCGCCAGATGCATTTCTTAATAACTCCACCTTTATTTTTTTATTATTATTTTTTTTTTTTAATTTGGCTTAACGTCTCTTTAACCCTCCATTCGCTGGAAACTTGCAAACCAGCTACCCACATTGACCTCACCCAGCCTGGGTTGGGCCGGAAAAAGCAACGATACGTGGTGTTCCCAAGCGGTCACCCATCCAAGAACTGACCATGCCCCATGTTGCTTAACTTCAGTGATCTGACGGAAACTGGTGTATTCAACGTGGTATGATTGTTGGCTTCACCTTTATTTCTTTTAATGTTCTAATGCGCCTTATTAATTGAGATAGGAACCACAATCTCTAGTATGATAACTATTTCTCTCTTGAACGTCCGTAAATCATAAATTGATCGCAAGAATTTACGCCTTCTGTGTGTACGATGGGAGATTAAGAAACACCCGTGCGGAGAAAGACGATTCATCAAGCTATTCACATTATTTTACATTCAGTAAATTTTTTAAAAAAATCTTGGAGTTAAAATTAGATGTAACTTCTTTCGACCAATTAATGGATCAGTATAAGATTGTGTATGACCTCGTATGAGATCTAACAGAATAAGGTTCTTATATCTGTCCTCGTATTGATCTAACCTCCGTCGTAGACGTAAATCTTTAATCCCAAGAGTGTCAGAAATGAATTTCATATTTTCAAATTGTTAAGATTTGAGCCCCTTTGGCATTGTTCATCTAGACTAGAACTTTATGTATCCCCCAGAAGCTTTGAAAGTAATACCTTATTTTGTCGTGGAATAAAATTGGAAAAAGTTTGAATTCCCTCAAGTAATGTTGGTAGATGTGAAAGCAATGTACCCTCCTATATTATAGGTGGGGATGAAATCGAGGAGAAGGAAAGAATGCTGGAGGTGGGGGTGAATGTAAATAGGTATAACGGCTTGGGTCCCGTCTTCAGCACGCAGACTCTCATTTTCAAATGTTTGAATTTTTCGATGAAAGATAAAATTTCTATATTTTTTCTTCTTCATAAATTCCCCTTTTCTTTTTGACTTTTTACTTTTCTTTTCGTTTTTGTTCCATGAGGTTATAGTCGCCCAACTTTTTTTACCTAATTAACTAAGGTTTTGCTTCCCCTACTGTTTCTCTGTAATCAAACAGCTACAAAGATATCTATGATAGTTGCCGCAGCTGCACACAAATAAAGCCGATGCTTCCATCCGAGAACACACGACTACCAATCTTGCTTAACCCTAGTGATCTGACGGGAACTCATGTATCCAGTAAATCATTGGCTTACAGATGTTTTGTATCATCTGCGTGCATCAACATTCAACAAGGTTTATCTATCGATGAGTTCTATTTTCTATTTTAAAATCCATGCAATTTAAATTAAGTTAAACCATTACGTGAATTGACTATTTTTTTTTAAAATGCCTATCTAAAAACAATAAACAGAAGTACCCCTAATCCACCTCCAAAAGAAGATGAACAATGATAGGGATGCGTATAACAAAACGATTTAGTTCTTAAAGAAATTCTGGTTTTGTCTGTCTGTCCTCAGATGATTTTGTTTGTAAATTAGTTCTGCTTCTATTTTTGTTTTTAGTTCTTTCAAACATTTATATCTTCTATACGTGGATTAGAAGTAGATATGTAATACATGTTAGCCACGGATTTGTATTAGGTTCGGATAAGTCAATCTATACAGTGTCAGGTAAATGGCTAAAGAAAATTTAAATATTTAGCACAATTATTGGTTGCAGAACTTATTTTTATGATCAATAGAAAGTGTTTAGAAATCGTCCATTTTAAAAACAAATGTATGCGAAATATGACAATAGAAATCTATTTATTCTGAAGTTCTGAATCGCATCTAGAATTTCCACCCATCAATCATGTTACGCATTCAATTTCGAATTTTCTTAAAATGTGGGTCGTTTCCAACAGTGAACATTTTTGAATCTCTTAAATTAGTGCTGTAAATAATAATAAAATTGAAATTACTATTCTCCCCCTTCTTTCATAAATTTTATACAATAATAATAATATATTAGGAAAATAAAACTTGTGGTGCCCAAGGTTCATGTTTTCCTCAAGGTTGTGGAGAGAAATTTCCCTTACAAAGTTATGCTGCGTTATTTTATACAATCAGATCAGACTTAACTTGTGAGAATGTCACTCTCACGAAATTTGTCTATTTTCATATAGCAAGGATGATAAACGGCAGCGGGTATATGAATTGTAAATCTTCGGTTTGACATACTGCTTCATCGAATCGCACAGATCTAAGGCCCTTAGTTCAATTGCGCCAAAATTTAAAACGACTGTACACGTCTGAAATCCTAACAAATATACAGTATGTCTAATAATTTATTTTAATATGAAGGAGATCATTTTTAATTTAATTTTCGTCATACGACTTTTTCATTTGAGATAATTTTAATTTGAATGATTGACATCCATTAAAAGTTGATAATGATTCACAATACAGACCATAGCTGTGGATCCATAAGATAAGATAACCTATCACTGCATTGTGAAACTTACCTTGAATTGGCATAGTTGAAAGGAAGGGGATCTCTTTCCACCAGTTGCTAGAATTCAAAAATATGATAATTTTAGCATCAATATTTTTTTAATGTGTTAGGAATTTTACCGTAGAGGAATGTTTTCCTATCCCATTCATGACATTCCAGTGGCCGGGAGCCTCCGTTCATACATCCTGTAGATGGAAATTTTTTTGCTGAGTCAGTAATAATTAAACTTTTATACATATGTATAGCTAATGTAATAAGTTATATACTTATTTATATATTTATTGATAGTGGGCACCAAGTTTTTATACATAAATATGTACATAGGTAAGTACGTATACTTTTATATACTGCAGAGGTAAGCACGTAAAAAAAAACTTTAAAACTTCGCTTCGTACTGGTTGAAATTTTTATAATGACTTTTTACCGCTCTTTTGAAGTGGAGAAAATAAATATTATATCTTTTATACCGTGTGGAGTAAGTGCAAAATTTGATTCAACCAAATTTAATTACCTAAAATTTCGACCATTTTTTTTAGTGTAAGATAAAAAATTTCTTCGTATATGTTAGGTGATCAACTTCTCGATTTCCGTTAAAGGGTTAGAAATACAAAATAGGCAATTATTGTGCTGAGCATCTTATGCTATAGATTCTATAGAATAAATATAGCAGCTAAGGCCCATCACTTTTTCTTAGCACAAAAATCATTGCCCATTGAGGCATTGAGGTATTCATTTTCATTATCTATCATAATGTGTCTTTAAATTATATTTATTTTTCATTTATGAATGGCAAAATTGAAAGTTTGACTGGTATTATTGAAATATCGTGTCAAAGTCCTAATTCGGTGTCTATTAAAGATAACTTAGCGTTACTCTCAGTCTCATACAAAAAGGACTGTACTAGAAAAACAGAAAAATAACATATTTTGTGTAGAATATATATATATTTTTAAAAGTTTTCCCCGCGACAGCTTTCGCATTACACATTACAGGGTATGTCCAAAATCTATGCGTAACACCAAATGTATAAATTTCTACTTTTACTTTGATTGATTCCAAAAATTCAGAATTCCCAACAACCAACCTTGACCCGTGAATACAACGGATTTAAAATTAAATAATTTGTAACCCATTTTTACCTTCTCAGATGTAGGAAAAGAAAAATCAGTTTCCCCATATGTGGGGGAGCAAAAAGTAGTTTGTGCCACTCGGAGCAATATAAAAGATGTAAGCCCAAGTTTTTTTTTTTTTTTTGCCAGCGGCTATGGCACGTTGAATACACCAGTTCCCGTTAGTTCACTCAAGTTAAGCAACGTACAGCGAGGTTGTACCATGTGGGTATCCACGTGGGTTCGCGTCCCCCGGATGCGGGCTCTTTTTCTGACTCAACCTAGGCTGCGTGAGGTCAATATGGGTAGCTGGTTTGCAAGTTTCCAGGAATGGAAGGTAAAACCCCCGCCTTGAATGACCAATAGAGATGTTAAAGAGACGTTAAGCCAAATTAAAAAAAAGAATGATTTTTTTTAAAAAAAATTCCATAATGTATAATAATTTTTTTTTATATATTTTTGAAGGCGATTCCAAAATGATGTAGAATGGGAAAAACAGAAATGTTCGATTAAATGTAACGTCTGGGTAGACCATACTTCTTATATTTTCCAAGCCACCCCGTCAATTCTTCATATGGGTACTTGGTTCAACCATTCAATTGTCAAAATATTATTAATTGTTGTTTTTATTATTATTACCATCATCATCATCATGTTCTTTCTGTTGTCTTTCATCTTTGTCTCTATAAGAGTTCTTCTTGTTTCATTATTCATTTAGTTGAATGGTTCAATTTGTTTTGGTATATTGTTAATCATGTTGAAGAGAAATTCAGGTGTTGATAATGTTGGGTGTAATGCACATTTTTTTTGGATAAAGATGGCGTACCCAATATTTGATAAGTTCTGTGTAACGATAGATGTGTGTATTTATTGTTGAGTTCAATATATTCGAAGATTGAAAAAAATAACCTCTCCCAACTTAGCAGGCATTTTCTTTATTTTATTGTTTTTATAGTGAAAAGTGAAATTTTGTCGGACTGTCAGACTAATTAGATAGCAAACGAACTTATATATTACACTAGTATCCCCCGATCGCGGCTTCGCCCGTGCATATTTTAAATGATGTATCATGTGCTATCTCTCTCGCTCCAATGTATTTCTTATGAGGATTGCTTACTTCTCGTGATTTCTTACCCCTTAAAATTAAAATATTGCAAAATCTTTTCTTAGTGCACACTTACATGGTGCAACGAGGGTCCTTGCCAAATTTCAAGTCTGTAGCATTAATAGTTTCGGCTCTACGTTGATCAGTCACTCAGGACATTGCTTTTTATATATAAAGATTTCATTTATATAGGTCAAAGCTCAGTGCCAAAATTGCCGTATCGATATTCATCAAATCAAATTAAATACTGAATTACACGGGAGTAATGTAAGTATGAACTGATAATCTCGCAATCATTGTTTGAGTATTTGAATAATGACCCCCCCCCACACACACACAAGATTGGTAGAACGATTTTTTGTTAAGCGCGTAGAGTGGTCGCAGATTTTAAAACTGAGTTATCTGCGACCACTCTACGCGCTTAATAAAATTTATTTACAGTAAGCGTAAAAAAGGTAATTTACCGTAAGCGTAAGTCACGGTTTTTTTCTGTCATTAATTATTCTTTTGTTTTCATCCTTGATCATCCCCTTGTTTCTGTAACTTTGTTATACGGGAGTATTCCATCAACACTGAAACCTTAAAATCTTTCAAGTATGGTCTCGTTTCGAAAAAAATATCAAAAAAAAAAATCTGTTTACTTACAATGAAAGTGACATGAATATTTGAATGACAAATAACTTATAATGATATGGAGATTCTGATTTTATAAAAGTAGTTCAAAGTCTTTCTTGATATATTATGTGGAGGGGAGAAACAGTTCGGTGTTACTTGTTGTTGTTTTTGTTTGAGACCAACAACGAACATTCTGGTGTACATTCCCATAGCTTAGTTCACTATTAAAAGGTCATGAAAATAGGCGTGGAAGAGGTTGTTGGGAATTGAAAATGATTTGGTAGTCTGTTATAATAAAAGTTACACCAATTCTGCAAGAAACATAACGAACTTTTTTGTTGTTCTCCTTATCACTAAAATCAAAAAGGTAAATCCCATAGAGAAACCAGATAACTTACTATATACTGGGTGCTATATTGGTGAGGTGCTCAGTGATCATTGAATTTAAAACGAAAGGCACAACTCGTAGATAGATACTGCCTTATAATGAACATGTTGACGTGCATCCAAAATTTGCCTGAAATGTATATAACAGATTTTCAGATATCCAATCTTGGTTTATTTCTTTCCAATAATCATGCGCCGATATAGGGTGGGACACGTGCCCCCCCCCACAGTTTTTTGAGCGGGCGGTGTTTCTTAAATTTCAATTTCATTATACCTAATCACGTAAAAAATTAAAAAAAAAAAAAAAAATGAANTGTGTCTTTTATCCCATTGCGGGGGGGGGGGGGGGGCACGGGCCCCTAAATAATTCCAAATCCAGAGACTAAATAGAAATACGTACCTAAATAAAAAATCGTCAAAAATTCTGTCATCCGTCATGATACTTTTTTTTCGTTACTTTTTTTTTGTGGTAAGCTCTACAGCTTTTAACAAATTAGGTATTGTACCTCGATAAACATTGCATTAAAAAGTACTGCCCAGTACTCGAATCCCCAGTCTCTAGGTTACGAGTCCCTTCCCCCTCCAAATTTTCTATTAGGTATATTGTGCGATTGTGCCCCCCCTTTCACAAAACAAGAGGGCTATATCCGCGCATGCCAATAATAAACCTTTTGGAATTGAGCACAGAAAAAAAATATTTCCCCTTAAATCCTATGTATTTAACTGACAGTTACAAAAAAAATCCAATTTTTCAAAATAAAAGCATTAACATTAAATTTTCACCTAAATCTTCAACCGGGTTCAGTCCGGAATTAATTTCCGACCAAAGATCGTATAGCTTTCATTGTAATGTGTATCTATGCTTCAACTACGGAACTGCTGATTTCAACTGAGTTAAGGTGCGTGTTTCTCGAGACGACTGCAACGATTATTAATGAACGATGATCGTTGTACGATTCTATTGAGACACTATTGTAATGATATTTCAGTGAGACCGTGTTCTTCCAAACGACTTGATCGTTGATCGCACAAGACAGTCGTTGAGGCTGTTGAGAGTCGTATAACTTTACATTAATCGTACAACGATCATCGCTCACATACAGTCGTATCAGTCGTCTCGAGGAATATGCACCTTTACTTTAAATACTGCTACCTAGATTTGGCATTGAATAAATTGTTTGATACCAGTAGTGCCAGGAGCAATCAAACTATAATCGTAAAACTATTGCCCGACATCTCGTACATTGTTCCTTGCAACAGAATAACATCACCTAATTCCTGACGTTCTACTTAGACTATTTTTTGTTCACCCTCTATATTCTGTACGGCCATTTTGTATTGAAAAATCACGTACTATCTTACTTCTAGTAAATTCTAGGTTCAAACATACACAGCTAACATTTGGCTACTAAGTTCTTTAGGTTGGTTAGTCACGACATTTCTGAGCGTGACTTAAAACATGGCATAGGTATTACTTAAAAAAATAGTTTTGCCCAATTCTGATGATATTAAAAAAAAAACTCTAACGTGGCACCGTCAGAAAAGAGGAACTTTTTTTAGTTTGATGAATTTTGAAATATTATGATTTTGAGGTTCCCTTGATCCAAAGGATTTGTTTTGTACCTAAATAACGCATAATGGAGGGTAAAATAACATCAAGTTTTTCTTTCTGGCAGTCGCAAACAAGCATGTAAATTGCATTGTTAACTTTTTAAATAAATTAAAACAAAGCACTTACCAAAAACACTATTTATAATTATTTATGAAAAAACTAGTTTCGATTCATCATCTGTCTAGTCGAGTCGAAAGATGGAAATTGACATACCATAAAATTGAAAAATAATTACCGATCTAAATTAATATACAATTTTATTAAAAAAATCTTTAGAATAATGAAAAAGGCTGAGGAAAGATCTAACAAATAAAATATTAACTTTTTAAATAAATTAAAACAAAATACTTAACAAAAATTATAATTATTTATCACCAGTCTAGTCGAGTGTCGAGTCTAAAGTTGAAAGTTATCAACTCCCATCTTTCGATTCGATGATGAATCGAATGATTCGAAACTAGTTTCTTCATAAATAATTATAAATAGTGTTTTTGGTAAATGTTTTGTTTTAATTTATTTAAAAAGTTAATAAATTGCATTGACATATTGAGCTTCATGTCTCTTTAACATCTATAGTCATTCGAGATCCTTTCACTGGAAACTTACAAATCAGCTTCGCACATTATCCTTATCGAGCCTGGGTTGGATCGGGAATAGCCTATATGTAATCACCTACTTAGTATTACCTCGGTGGACCGTATTTAACATCAGTGTTCTGAGGGGAACTATATTCCACGTGGCATTGAAGTTGTTTAATGTAATAGTTAAGCGCTGCTTTGATGTGGTTAGATTGCTTACTGAAAGATACCTATACCTACATATCTAAATCTATTGGATATTTTAATTAGATTCAATTAATTTTCATTATTCTTGGCGAATGTTTTTGTTGTCCCTCTGATGTCTTTTTCATATTTTTAAAAGCTTTTAAAGTAAGAAGTTTTTATTTATAACATAATTTAATGTTTATGTTGATGGAGTTTTATTTTGTAATATCTAATACTGTATGGATTGATGTCCAAAATAAGTTAATTCGATTTAAAGGCCACCCAGTGGCGGATTTAAACTTTCGCCGCCCCCAGGTTATTTAGAACTTGCTGCATCTATTTTGATAATTTCAGTCGTTAGTGCTTAATCAGTAATTTTGTCGATTATTTTGAGACAAACATGAATGAAAAAAACAATGCTCGAAATTTCATTTATATTGGAAAGCTTTACCGGGTTGGATCAGGAATAGCCTATACCTAATCAACTCCAGCAAAATCTTGCTGGAGTTTGCTATGTATAATGAAAACTGTACAGTATCTTTCTGATGTTCAATCGTGTAAAAAGTGAGAAAAATGTTTAACATAGACACTATTTTCATTGCAGCTAAATCCAAAAAATATTTTTTTCCATGTTTTAATAGTTCCTCCATATTTTGCCGCCCCAGGCCATGTCCTTTGTTGCTTTTACGATAAATCCGCCTCTGATTTCATATGTTTCACCGAAAAAAAATCAAGATTTTGAACCGAATTTGGTCAGTATTTACTCGCTTTTCTAGCATTGAAGATCGTATCAAGGCATGACCAACTCCCTTTTATTGTGTGAGTGTTTAAGAAAAATTGTCATAGACTACGTTCCGAGATTTAGTCCATTTCCCTTCTTCTTTTAAAGGTTTTGTACCCAAAATGTATAAACACGGAACTTTATTATTTTCATTCTAATGGGAAGTTGTGTTATTAAGAGTGGAAACTCATTCAGGTTGTTTGTATACCTGAGAAGAAGATGGTGGAAGCCACAATTGTATACCTACCAAGATACACCTACCATATAATTATTAGGAGGTAGCTACAATAGTAAATGTTAAATATTTCTGATTTAACTATACGAGTATAAGTTATTATTTATTTGAAAATACTTTGGAAAGGTTATTGTATTTTAATAATATTATTGTATAGTCATGTGCAAATAAAAATTTCTTATGGCCCTAATGGTTATGACTGTATTTTTACTTGTACTCCCATTAAAATCATTGACCCAGAATGTTTATTTTATATGAACAAAAAGTCAAAATCATCGAAATAATTTCAATCCCCTCTTGACAAATATTTAGGCTAATACGGCCAGTAATCTAAATGATTTAGGTATCATCCTTATAAATAACACTGCTAAAGGGTTTTAGCTTTTCGCCAGGTGAATTAGAAATCACGTGGCTTATACTGACTGACTCATAAACAAATCAATGTAACTCAATGATGATTAAATCAGAAACTTGGAACTCAAATACGAAATATGACATGAAAAAATAGAATGTTTAACTGGAAGCGAAGTATCACCAAAAATTACTTTTCTTAGCGGTACGATTACACATTCCAAATTGAAATATCATTGTAAAATGTGACATATGTGTAACTATCTCGATGAAAAATTTTCACCTCGATCCTTGTCTGCGTGAAAGAACATACAGACAGACTTTTCGAATGTTGAATACATCTGATCACTGACGTCCAATGAAGTTTGACTTGATGGTTTAAGGCCTCGTAATACTTTTTTTTTCTGACCAAAGCCAGGCTGAGTGAGGTCAGTTGGTAGCTTTTTTGCAAGTTCCAAGCCAAAAGATGGTAAATCCCCCGTCTTGAATGACCATGGATGTTTGAGCGACGGTAAGCCAAAAGAATGTTTAATATTAGTAATTTAGTAATTCTTATTTATTATTTTTTTCTTGTACATGACTGTATAATTATATACAATTTTTTTAACATAGAATTATAAATATGTTAAAAAATTCAAACAACCAAATCATAGAATTGTGTTGATAATAACTAGAGATAACACGAACATTCATTTTTTCTAAATGAATGTTTTAAGGTAAAAATGTTTATTATTTTGTTTAACGAAACATAAAAGAAAATGGTGGATTTGAAGGATTGAATTTAAAGATTATGAATACAGATACCTAAAATAGAGGAGGTGCCAAACGATTTCTATTGTTTTTAAAAACACAAAATTTTGATGTATAATTCATTAAATAGGAAGAGCTATTACAAAACATTNGTGGGGGGGGGGGGGGTACTTCGAAATATTAGAACCGAAATAAAATAGTCAAAGTAGTCTAAATGATGTCTTTGTAAAAAAAGAAATGGCCAAAAACTAATGAAGCTTCATAACTGAACGTCAATGCTGGGATAGCATACCAACCTAGTATATAATATAATATTCTGGAGCGATCCACTTGACACTGTAGTTGAATTTTGTCTGAAAACATCGTGAATGTCTCCGAACAACAACAACAACAAGGCAACCTAAAAGGTAGACCCATTATTAACCAAAATGCAAATAACAACTGAACCATTTATTTGCATGCAGACCATTACCATACAATTCTTCTGAAAATATTTCAAAGGGCTTCACTCGTAACCAAGTTATTTATAGATATAAACTTTTAATCTAAAAAAAAATGGTGTCTGCTAAAAAATTTCTCTGCATTTGACTCAGGTTCATCCGGTATAATATATGTAAAAATCTAGGAATGAGGCAAATGTTGAGATCAATAAAATATATTTGTAAGTATATAATATTGTTATTGTATATCATATAGGGTTGTGATAATACATGTTGTTCTTGTGTATGTGTACTCTCTCACTCTATTGAAGCGACCCCTGTGGTGAGTGTGAGAGAAGCGGGGGTCCACTTCGTTTTACCTTTCACCGACAAGAAAAAAAAACTCGAACCTTAAACCTTAACAGGGGGTCTAAACGTTGTCTTTGTTTTCTTGAGGATATAATCTTGTCATGAACTCTTCTGGTATCTTGTTTGTTGTTTCATATGACTGTTAGCTTAAGACAAGCACTCATGTCAGTAACTGACGGACAAGCTTGTCAGTTAACTGGGTATAGTATGATTTGAAATTAAGTTTCCAAGTGCCCTTCTCAGCGCCGGATTAACCGGATTTGAGATCTTAGAATTTAAATATTTAGAGGAATTAACAAAATCTCATAGCTATGGACCACATTTTGAAAATTATGGTCACTTAAATTGACGCAAGAAAATGGCGGAATGCATGTAGCTTTTCAGTTTTGTCATTTTTTTCAGTGATGGAACGTGTTTGGAGATTTTGAGTACTTTCATTAGTTGAGATTCGAGTGAAAACAAAAATATTTTCACCGTGTTATATTTGAGGTTCCATTTACGTCGCTTCTAAAGATTGATAACCTTTAATTGAAATGTGAGGAAAAACAAAAATATGCGTCACTACTCATCGCGTTATATTACAAAATAACTGCCTTTCATCTTTCAACTAAGGAACGTTTTATGATTCTCTCTTTGCATAACCATTTAGGCCGTCTTTATTACCGTTCGTTATTTTGCACACTGATTTGGAACTCAATGGTGAACAAAACTTTGCTCACGTTCCATAGGATGTCCATTACATTCCAATAATTTCTATAAGCCGTTATAGGAACGCCAATCTTTTTAATTAATAGTCTTTTACTCTTCTCTTCATCCATTTACTCAAATATCCCGCGGTCTCAACTCTCAAAATACGAGCTATAAATATGCATTGTTGTATTTTTTACATTTCCAAACTTTTGTTTGTGTTGTTCTGTTATCAAAAACAAACCCACTCCAGGATCAATTTATTTTTTGCCATCCCCACATTTTTTCTCTCTTTTTTTGAGTTAACTCATTTAACCCCCTCTCTTCGCTTTCGAGAAAGACCCCATCTAACAACTTGTATGTTATCTTCCCTTTCCAATCTAAAATTATAAAAATCGTTTATAAAAAGTTTATGCATTGCAAGCGAACGGGAATAATGCAATGATACTTATTTCTGTATACAGGGTAAACTTTTTGCATTGCAAGCGAACGGGAATAATGCAATGATATTTATTTCTGTATACAGGGTAAACTTTTTGGTTTATTATTTTCAATAATGAACCTTTGGAATCGTCACGAAAAAAATTACCTACCCCCCTCAAAATTTGATATTTTACGTTTTTGCTTCTAGTTGCACTTTTCCTTCCATAGCCGTGTGAATTTCTCTGTGGCCGAGTTGTTAAGACCATTGACACTTTTGGTCCGTATTACAATACGTTCGGGATTTTTTTAAAAGTTCGAGTGTCTTATTTGTGGGAATCATAATTATCCAACACGATTTGAAGAACCTCGAATAACGAATAATGGTTAACGAAAAAAATGTTTATATTGTAATAAGCAATTGATTTAACCTGATGTGTTTCAGTCCATAATTAATTTTTAACGCGAGAGGACAATTGACCACCTTTGTGAGATACCCCGAGAGGAAAAATGACCTCCATTGTGACATACCCCGAGAGAATAAGAGACCTCCATTGTGAGATACCCTGAGAGAACAAGAGACCTCCATTGTGAGATAGCCCGAGAGAACAAGAGACCTCCATTGTGACATACCCCGAGAGGACAAGAGACCTCCATTGTGAGATACCCTGTATTGTGAGATACCCTGAGATGATAAGTGACCTCCATTGTGAGATACCCCGAGAGGACAAGGGATCTCCATTGTAAGATACCCTGTATTGTGAGATTCCCCGAGAGGACAAGTGACCTCCATTGTGAGATAGCCTGTATTGTGAGATACCCCGACAGGACAAGAGACCTCCATTGTAAGATACCCTGTATTTCTTTGAAAATGTGGTAGGGGGTGTGCAGGTTGAAATGTAATTTATTGAACATTATTTTTTAAAGATTTTGTAACTTGAGTAGCGGGTTTTTTGTTTACATAAAAAGAAAATGTTCAATTTTCCTCTTCTGGGAGTCTGAAGTAAATATTGGGATTTTCAAATTTTGAATGAAAATGTTTTTTGATGCCTCCAGCTGTACAGTGGGCAGTAGAAATGTTGTAATGTAAAAGCCGTATAACTTTAAGGATAATTTAGAATGTAACAAAAAAGTGCTTTCTTCTAAACCACATGTTCAATATCAATAGGTTAAATTATATCGGGTTCTCTGGAAAAATGTGAAAAAACGTTAAAAACGATTTTCAATGGAAATTAATTTCTGTGGCTGTTTAAGAACGCAATTTAGGAATACTCTTACCTCATATACGTTGAATACACCACTTCCCATTAGGTTAAGCAAATTCTATCGAGTTTTTTCTTGGTGGATAACCACGTACATAAGGACCCTCGTGACGGCAATAACCCCTTATATTATTTTTGTAATTTTCCATTAATTTTGCAGTAAATCCCCCGTCTCAAAGGACCATAGATGTTAAAAAAGCGATAGGCAAAAAAATCTAGTTGTAAAGCTATATTTTGTTTAAAAAATGAATCTCCTAGATCTTCGTATATTATTTTAAAAACTTTTTTTTTTAAAAAATGACAGATGTAAACATATCTTTGACATCTTTTTAATTTGGGTATACAGACCTCACAGGCGAGTACTTTTCACAATGCAATCAGTAGTACATCTTGCAATTATGCATAACATGACTGCCAATGAATAAACTATATGGTGACAGGGACAGTGGCTCATCCATGTAAATTGTCAGTCAGAACCATCAACCATCACCAAGTTAATCTGGCAGATAATATTATTATTCTAATCAATGTTATTATACAGGATACAGGGTGCCTAAAAACATCCGGGGATGTTTGTTTTTAAATACAAACTGTCGCCGTCACTTAGGAAAATTATTGACCCCCACCCCCCCCACCCCGATTAGATTTGAAACTTATACGAGAGCCCTAAATATATTTTTTTCACTAATAACCCTATATAAGATTTTTAAAAAATAAATGACTCATTTGTGAAGTGTTTAATTGTAGGCAAACAATTTTTATTTTTTGGGAATTTGTCAGAAATTGTGTTGCCCTTGGATTTTGGGAGCTTCCCTAAGATTAATACGAGCAAATTCACTTCTGAGGATTTTAAATAGTTGTCCAATTCTTATTTTTACTCTCAGCACACTTCTTAATTTTACATTTTTCAAAAGTAAGACTCCTGAATGCGGAATAAAGACCGGCGGTAATGTTTCAAGTACCAAGCTAAAAAAACAATTTCTCATGAGTTAGATAGAAACTCAAAAATTTCAATTTTTCTCCTAAAATAGCTGTTGAAACTAACCGTTCCAGAATATTTTATACATTCTATTATGAATAGGTACATGGGGAACATAGAACAGGATGGGTGTCGCAGAGTTCCACACCCTGTCAATATCTATCACAACTTGATCCGATTAACTAATTGTAAAAAAATAGGACAGTAGAGCACAATATTGGTCACCCGTAAAGTTGTGTATCTAAATCATCGTCGTGAAGGGAAATATAATATTATCAATTAATACTAAAGACATCTGATGATGGAACAACCCACAATGATGACCGCCATATCTTGAGTTATGGTTTGCAGATAAAATCAATAACAAACGATTTTAAACATTTCCATAACCAGCAGTTTTGCAACTATTGAATTAATAAGTGCTGATTAATCTTTCCGTAAGAAATAACTAACTGGTCCCTTTACCACTGTTGTTAGTATAAAAGATGCCACGCACGTAAACGTACCAAAGATCATTCTAATTCAACAGTTATCACGGAAAAACAAATGTTAAAAGGGTAATCTTGGAGTTAAAATTAGATCTGACTTCCCTTGAAAAATAAACGGTCTAGTAATTGATACAACGGCAACTTTCGTTTGGTTTGGGCTAAACATTGATAATATATCCTTGCTCCATGATAACAAAGCATAATTCAGCAATTCCTTTTACTCTTCATCGAATGAACAATTTTTACAATAACAGTTACAAAAATTGGAGGAATAGACGTAGAAAAGAAGAAGATAATTAAAAGGAGAGGGTAAATAATATGAAATGAAAAAGCTGATTCAAAGAACGATATTAATTCTCTTCCATTAGCTCACAGAAAATAATCGAAAGTTGTTAAATCTCAGGATTGTAGTGGCCAAAATCTCGTCATCAAATAAACTAATATTTCATGTGTGTCAGATAATGTCCAAACTAGAACGAACGGAAACTGTTTGTTGATTGTGATAAAATCATTTCTCTTTAAAATCCTTTATTTGATATCGTTACCCTATTACAGTATCTACATAGTGACTATTGTGAGAGTACCTCTCTTTTCACACGAAGCAGTAGTCCAATGTATTGTGTACACGAAGAGTAATTGCCTCTAACGACACAATATCATAACAGTATAAGTTGCTAGAGAATCATACCGAAAGGTGTCACCAGACCTCTATGTACCTACCTATAGAATGTAAATGTAGTTGTCATTTTTTCTTTAGTATGATAAAAATAAAAGGTACTTTACAAATATTTCATATGACAATCCTACATGTGGAACAAGCAAATGTTACAATTCACATTATCTTTATATATAAAAGGCAATGTCCTGAGTGACTGATCAACGTAGAGCCGAAACTATTAATGCGACAGACTTGAAATTTTGCAGGGACCATCGTTGCACCATGAAAAGCTTTTGCAAAATTTTAATTTTAAGGGGTAGAAATTGTGAAAAGTAAACAATCCCCATAAAAAATACATTGGAGCGAGAAAGCATGATACATGTATATACATACATACAACAGCATACACGCCTACTTTCACAATTTCCGAACTATGATATGTATATTTCATTTAAAATATGCGCGGGCGAAGCCGGGATCGGGGGATGCTAGTTAAAAATAAACAGATTCGAAAAAACAACCCCTGATTACGAATATGTCCTAATTGTGTCCCCTTAGTCCTAATTGTGCACTTTGTCATGGAATTATTGAGTATCTACTATACCATGCAGAGTAACTCTTCTGTCCACCTGTCCGTCTGTTCGTTCGTTCCTCGATAATTCCTACTTGTCCGATATTGATCATTTTCACCAGGAATAGATTTTAGTTTGATGTCTCTTAAACTCAATATTCACTTTATAGTCAATCGATCAAAGAAATATTGCCAAACACTCATTAGGTGATATAAGTAAAAATGCTATCAACTGCAACGTACAACTACATAAAAACAAGAAAATAAAAAGATTTAATAATATTGGCAACACTTTCAATCTTTTATTTGCAAATTTCGTTTGATGTGAGTATCTAAGTCTTTTAATAATTCCTCGATAATGCTGGACTTATTCTAAAGAGGATATTATATAAAATAATATCTCTACCAAAAGGATTCCAGCTTTAGAATGAATCAACTTGAATTGGTCAAGTCTAGGCACAGTTTTGTTTGCGTTTCGTACACTATTAACATCTCCTTCTAACGTGAGTAACAGAAACTGCTTCAAGTCCAACATACAAACAATTTCGACGCAGTTGACCTTTGGCATTGAAAAGACACTCAAATAATATGTTCAAATCATCGCCGCTCCTTTTATGCACCTTTCTCCGCTTTATGCATACTGTAAACTTTTCGACGAATCAGATCAAGTTCCTACAAAATATATAGGAAGAGCATGAAGGCGAGACTCTCCAATGAGCAAGAGTTGACAGCACTGAGTAGTATGCATAAAGCAAAAGTAGAGTTCACTTTTATTTTGCATTTACACTTCAAATTACGTGCCTCTCAGGGTATCAATCTATACTTATAAAACGCAAAGCCCAGTTGATGTACTGACTGACTCATATACAACGTAGCTCCACGATGGCTAAACCTAGAGACATGTAATTTTTGGCATAATTAATATTAACATTAGCCAGCGTCTATAACACTGTAAATTCAAGCTAAACCTCAATTAAAATATATATATACATCTGNTTAAATTGATATGTTTTCGGATTTAAGTAATATATTTTTGAAATAAGAATTTTAGGTATAAGAGATGTTGTTTCAACACTTTGTGGACCTAATGTATATCTACTATTGGAAAATCGTAAATCAAGATTTTAATGATTTTGCAAAAAAAAATTTGCAATGCGATTAGGCATACCTTCAAGATGATCAAAGCATTACATTGAACATGTTTAATTATTAACTTGTTTTTAGTTATGCAAAGTAACTTTATCATCATTCAGCGATGGTATATCCAACTAGACTTGGAGACTGCAGCTTCAAGCATTTGAATTGTCATATCATTTTAGATATATATTGGCATGGGATTCCTACAAAATCATTTCAATTACTAGTCTTAATAAGCTTCCATGGCTCAGTGCTCAGTGGTCACTGTACTAGTTTAGCACTCGGTAGTCCCAGGTTAGAATCCTGGCAGGGGCAAAAATATGTCATTGTGAATGTTTTCGGTACCCACTCATCCTCGTGGGGACAATGAGTAGCTATGGAGATAAATGCGCATAGCGACCCGGTGCCAGCATTGTGGGTAAAAAAAAAATGGGATAAAATTTATTTATAAATAAGGAAGTTTCCTCGGAGCAAGATTTTTCGTATTTTGCTCTGTCTATTTCATCCTAATCTCCCAGTCCCCCTCGTTCCTACCCAAGACCTATTTCATCAAGGCATATCTGCTACCTTGCCTATTTCACCCTGTATATCAAATAAAACAAGATTTATTTTCACACCTGTACAGTTCAAAACAGATTTTTTTTATTATTTTCAAAATTTACCTCTGCACGACCCCTACTTGACCTGTTCATGATATTAAATATATTTATAATTTATTCTATCAAATGATTTGTGTACTCTTAATGTATTGCGGGAAATATATATCAATAAGCTAAAATACAGGATGTATGAAAACATGCTTAGGAGCTAGCGTACGATCACTTCTGTTAAGCAACTTCCAGGTGTTTATTGGTAATTGACCACGAAGTCTCCAACTCTCGTGATGATTGCTATTCCCGGTCTAACCCAGCAAGGGTGAGGTCAAGCTGGTATGGGTAGCTGGTTTGTATAGAGTAAAGAGGGTAAAACCCACGTCTCGACTGACCATAGATGTTATACTGTTTCCCTTTGTTTAATGCTGGTCTGTATAACTTCTTCACCATTCCATTATTCCATGCTTTACATATCGAATACGTATTTAGAGACGGAAAATTATCAATGCTCAGGTATATTTTCTCAACCTTCACAAGAATTGAAGATCAAAATTAATACCATTACTTATTTTTCTATTGACCAAAAGTGTACTGTCAAAAACATCAAAAATATACTCGTTAAAGCCTATCAATTTAAAGACGTTGGTTAAAGCGGTGGATTCGTAACCAGGACTACCAGGAGCCTTTTGGTTCGAATCTAATTCCATCCTTGATATTAAGGTTTATTGTTGTAAGTTGTAAATTTGTTCCTCTTAGATTCTCGTTTGGAAAATTTTTAGAAATAGGTTAACCTAAACAGGCTCTGATGGCACTTGTCTGTAATTGGGGCGTATGAGTTCCAGATCGTTGTAATCAAAGCCGTACCCAGGGGGGGGAGTCACAAACCCCACCGAAATTTCATTATTTTTTTTATGCATGACCTATGTAATATTGTAAGGTGTAACTCATCATCACCACCGACAACAAAAACAACAACATCAACATCCATGATCATCATTTTCAGGTGTTAGTCCTGGCTTGGCTGTCAATGTTTCGCCCCCCTCCACCCCCAAAAAAAATTCCTTGGTACGGCCCTGGTTGTAATGCGTAGAACTTGCCATCACGATCCACTCCTACAAAACTTATATGTACTATTCTATAGAGACACCCTGTATATTGCTATCAGTTCACTTACAATAATAGTCATTAGAATGATGAGTGTATTTGGTTTGTATAATTATTAATTTGGTGTTCCGTAACACATGACTTCAAAATATTTATATTAATACCATAGAGATTAGCATGTTTATTTTGTAATATGTATTATATTCTTTTGAACATATTCAATCTTGTCATATAAAATATGTTTCGCATCTCACTCGATTAAACACATAAAACTAATTTTGCTAAGAAATTCATCTTCAGTGAGTGGCATCATCGTTTCCGATGGTAGATGTATGAGGCTCTAGCTCCAAATAAAGTGGTATCTGCCACGATGCAAAGTCTCCGTAGTCGTTTGTAGATACTTTCAGAATTTTCTGAGCCGCAAAATGAAAATGAATGTGGAAAAAAAAAATAAGAATTGATAATTTGTCAGGAGGCATAAGAACATTAGTTAACCCCATGAAACCTATAAAAACGCCATTTTTAATATTCGTGGAAATTTAAATCTTTGAATAACATGTTAATTATAATTATAAGTGTATAAAAAAATTATAATTAATTATAAGTTTGGTAAGTGTTATAAACACTTACCAAAAACACTATTTATTTTAATTTTATGAAGAAACTAGTTTCGAATCATTCAGTTCATCATCAGTCTATTCGAATCGAAAGATGGAAATTGACATACTTCCATGCAAAAGACTTACCAAAAACTCTATTTATTTTATTTTTATGAAGAAACTAGTTTCGAATCATTCGATTCATCATCAGTCTAGTCGAGTCGAAAGATGGGAAGTATGTCAAGTGTTTTGTTTAAATTTAATTTATTTAATAGTTAATATTGGTGGAGATGTCAAAATTACTTTTCTGATTAGGTCAGATGTGTAAAACCCATGTGTTATCAGCATATTATTAATAGTTGGTACATGTACGTATTTGTACACACATTCACACATATTTCTTATCACACACACAAAAACATCATATGAAAGATGTATAGAGTGACCGTAATAGATTGATTTGTTACGCTCGGTTACAACAAGGCGCCATTCTAGTTAGATACGCTACCAAAAAATACATTCAATAGAGTTTGGAAAATATGTGTGTCTAGGACTTAAATTGAAACAAGTGCTACTATCCCAACTAAATAGTCAACCAGATAGAGACCTTTCTATCAGACTTTATAACAGGGAACAACATAGACTTCTCTGTTAGAATAAAGGAATACGCACAATAGACTGTTGTTGAGAAAAGAAGCAACAACTGGGATGCTTGATAAGGAAACTGGATGTGATTAATTGTGAACGTTAGTGAACTCCACTTTTGTCCCCAGTATACATCCCGAAATGCACTTGTATATGTGTATGTATGTTTGTTACGCGATACAAGCCACAAGTTTCATCCGATTTTGACGAAATTTGGTATACATGTTTAGGACATTTGAAAATCGTTTTTATTTTTTTAGTGGTTTGTTGTAGAAACGTAAAAGTTTGATATGTTATGGCTGGTGTTAAGGGCTTTTCGATTTTGGGGGCCCTGCCCCACACAGGCGCGGAGGGGGCAGGGGGCTATTTTTTTTATTTTTGAAAGTGATTTTTTTTAAATTTGATTATGATATTTTATTCTATAAATGACTGCAACACTAACGTGAATCTTGATCCACTAGTTTAGGTAGACACGTAACTGTCTGATGTCCACAACATGGTTTTCGTTTTTTCCTGTAGTTGTAGAATTATTATTTTTGCCAAAATAATTCAGTTGTTTGTAAATATCAGAAAATCTGCCATATCTGAGATACGGACCAAAAAGATTGCTTTTTATATTTGTCCTAATAGTTTTAGGAAGGCCCATTTTAGATCATTTCGGCCGTTTAAAAGTGTGTAATTCTACTTCTGAAAGCGTAATTTTCTTGACGATAACTGACTTCTGCTTAACCCTCGATTTTTCCTTCCTTTTTTCATACCCATATTGTAAAAGAAATTTTTGTCCCATTTTCAAGTTTATAGGTTTATCCATCGTGGAGGTACGTTGATGAAAATAGCCCCATGAGGTCCAAAATTTGTCGATGATATATTACAAACAGTCTCTATTTTAAATCTCATCAAAATTGGAGTGATATTGCCGCTCTTAGAGAAGTGAACCCAATTTGAGGTTTGATGCCCTAAAGCGCCCCCAGATGAAGATAATCGAAAATTGGTCGATGATATGTTACAAATGGTATCTGTTTTAAATTTCATTTGCCGTGTGGGTTCTAGAGGGTCCAGTGGCGGCCCGTGAATATTTAGCCTGGGGGGCTACATGCATTGCTAAAAATGCAATAGAAGTTGATTTTTTGGCTTACCTGACTAATATATCGAAATTTGAGTCATATTTAGATTTGGTTTCCATTTAATTCCTCTTCCAATGATAGGCTTCGGAATTTGCATGGTAAAAGGTTAGGTATTTATTGAGGCACAATCTAAATAATTACCTATATAATTTATTGTCAAGGAAATATTGCTAAATTAAATGAATGCCATTATTTTCCAACAGAATTTAAATTAATAAACACTTTTTATTTAATTAGGGTTATTTCCAAATAGGAAAAAAGTGGAAATTGGTTGCAAAAAATAGATTTTCTATAAAATAAAAAACAATTTTGATAAGAATTAACATAATCAAGCAAACTCGTTAACTTTGTTTATAATTTTGAATTTTGCAGATTTGTTATCACAGTGCCATATTTTAAATATTGTTTGCTGATGGTAGATCAAATATTATTTGAGTCGTAAAACTCTAATATAAAAATAAAATTAAAGATAATGCATTATCTATCTACCTACCATGAAAATTGTTTGAATTAATTTTTTAATTTGAATTCCAGCCTAATTTGGAGCCCTAAGCAAGTCGTGGGTTCGATGAATATTTTTTTTATAAATTTGCATTCCTCCCTCTATGCTTTATTACTACTGTGGGTTTCTCCGAAACGTTTGGCAACATCGATTTTTTTCTTTCAAAAGAAACGTACCCCTGTTTGAGAGGAGAGAAAATAAATCGCGAAAAAATGGAATATTATAATACATTTTGGGAACCAAAAATTTTTGAGCAGGCCCAATTTCTATGTAAATAGGATGGATAATTCCTCTCTTATTTTGAAATTAGCGGGAAAAGATCCGAAATTACAAAGGAAATTTTCTAGAATTTTGGAGCTATAAGCATTACGCCCGTTATATTATATACTGACTGTGAGACATGGTGAACATACGATATTTTTCGCAAGTGAACAGCAGATATTTTAAGCAACTCGCGAGTTATAGAAAATAAACGGATATATTTTTTCAAGTGTTTTCCCTTTTTGGGGAAAGAAGAATTCTTTTGTAGATATAAAATTAAATATTTTTATGCTTTATTTTCTGTAATTTTTTGGGGGGCTGTGCCCTTTTGCCCTTAAGGAGCAGCCGCCACTGAGAGGGTCACTCATAAATGATCCTTTTTGACCCATAAATGGCGCGAATTATGGTCTTTCAGCTTGAATTAAGGCCTCAAGGAATATTGTGGCCATATATCATCAAAATCGGACAAATATTAAAGGCTGTAGATGCGCGAACACGATACGAGTATTTGCTATTTGCGCACGACCGGACACACATTTTTTCTAGACCCATTTTTTTTGGAATGTAGTCGTCAGAATTCGTTGAGAAAAGCAAAAAAAAAGAATTACCTACATCGAAATTCTTCACAAATACAATAAAGAAAAAAAACAAAACAAAAAAAAACAGAAAGATCCCCATAAAATTTTGTGTCATTCATGGCTTCTGTCAATTGTATCATATATGACTTTCATTGTCATATAAAACAATACCACATGAATCCCTCACTCAAATAGAAACAACCTTTTGAACATAACCAATTTTCTTTGCTTTGCTTTTCATACTGATTTTCTGCAGACATCTTAACTGCGAGTATTATCATTCCGTGCTCGTATTACTCCCCTTAGGCGATTTATCATGGAGAACCACTTTCGGAATCAGATTCTGGAGTGCTGCTGGAGTGTCGTAAGACCCTCTGACTGAATTCTATCTCGTCTCTTCAATGCGTCCCAGATGTGTCATACATTTTAGATTAGAAAGCAATAATATCGATCAGTCAACATTTACCAAGAAGACCTCTGTCATTCATTCCCGGACTAACTTACCCAAATTTTCTAATTGAACAAGCCATTGTTACTAGAATTTCTGAGAACTATAGACCTCACTCATTTCCTCATCCAATCTTTGTAAGGACGATTAATTCTAACTTGATATTTCTTTTTTAATTTAACGCTTAGTTAGATAACTAGGTGCATAGAAGCATGCTTCTTTACATTTTCTACTAGTTAAAAAAAAATCTAGTAGTTAAAAATTACTAGATATTTTTAATTAACCAGTGAAATTTTTGTTTTGAAAATAAAAGATGTCACATAAATAAACAAACAGGCCAATATCATTTGAAGATGTCACTAGGAGCACACAACCGAAGATATTCTTTACTTACTCAGTTCTTGACATTGAGTGCTGAGTTGGTAACAAGTTCATAGACATAATAATTTTGCAATATATCAGACAGAGGGGGAACATCTTATACAGGGTGTAACAGTGTGCTCTTGGAAACCGCATCTTATACAGGGTGTAACAGTGTGCTCCTGGAAACCTCACGTTCTATTGGTCAAATAAAATGTGGTATATTCCACAAAAATTTTAAAAACCGTTTCCAACAAAAGGACAGGCCCCAAAGATTTTATTTCGTGATTTTGTTTAAACTGTTTTTGAGCGGCAAATTAAATGATTACAGTCTCTTGAGTTTTTCAAGGATGCTCCCTATATATATTTGGTTTCAGGGAACGCATTACAGAAGCCACTATATGGGAGTAAGTATATTAATCATACTTCTGCCTAAATCTTATTTTTCTGATACACTGATCATTGTTTTCTGGATTAATTTTCATCTCTTATACTTTAAAATCTTTAAATATTCAAGTCCTAATTTAATCCTATAACACTGCCAATAATTGTTTCCTTTAAATTGGCTTCTATATTGTCCGCACAACGCTGAGTATACCCCTTAACACATCCAAACACAAACTCAGCCAGCGTCTAAGGCACGTTGAATACACCAGTTCCCCTTCGATCACTGAAGTTAAGCAACGTCCAGCGAGGTTGTGCCATGTGGTTGTTCACGCGGGTTCGCGGCCTCGTGATGCTGACTATGTTTCCGGCCCAACCCAGGCTAGGTGATGTCAATGTGGGTAACTGGTTTGCAAGTTTCCTGCGAATGGAGGGTAAAACACCCGTTTCGAATGACCAATANAAAAAAAAAAAAAACACGAACTCGAAACATCCAAATATTTTTGAAAATTCTGACCTTGCCGCGGATTGAACTGTGGACGGGGGTCACCCGGTCATATGTTGGCTACGATGATCATGGGTATTCAATGCAAGGAAGGGTTATTCCACACAACTACCTCTCCACAGTAAAATTCCAATTAAAGAAGATCACCAAATTCATTTTGTATCTATTTCGTATTTTGGTTCAAAGGTTGGTATCTTTCTAATTATAGCTTCCAGACTAAACATGATAAACCTAATGTTGTATTTTTAATTGCTTTTTTTAGTGCATACCATCTTGTCTAGATGAACTGAAATAAGGCGGGGATGTACCTTCTTCATTTGAAAGGGATAAAAATCGATTAAAAAATAAAATTTATAATACTATGTTATTTATCAGAAGTCAAAGTGGGCGTTCTAAAAACAAAGGGCGAAAAAGGGCATCCATTAGGGGTATGAACATGTACAGGGCGGGTTAACTAATGTAAACAATTTTAGCCTGTATTCAACTCTCGCACCCATACATTGCACTCTATAAAATGGATTGAATCATTCTAATGCCGTAGAAAATTTGGGAAAGTTTTTTTAAAAAATATATTTTTTCCAAAAAAGAGAGAGAGAAAAGACAAGGGTCAAATAGTGTTTGTCGCTTAAAGTCTCGCGTAGTCGCATCAAAAGGACGACCGGGGTAAAGCACCACAATACATTTCTTTCTATTCGTTTCTTTCGTGTCCTGTTAAATTGCAATAGCAACTTACCAAGTCAGATTGGCGCTTTTGACGTTTTAGTACTCCGATGCAATACTACTCAGATACACCAGGGGCTGTTGGATGTTACAGGATGTATTCAGCCTCCTCAACAACAATTGAGAAGCTACGATAATCTATACTTATAAAACGCAAAGCCCAGTTTTTATACTGACTGACTGATAATCAACGTAGTTCCACGATGTATAAACGTAGAGACTTGAAACTTGACACACCCTTTTAGTATGTAGGTGCGTAATAAGAAAGGAAAAATCTAAAGTTCAAGTGGGAGTAAGTTACCGCCAAAAATGACGCTTTTTAGCGAGACTTTTTGCAATTTTTTTCTGGGCAAACTAAAGAAGATAACGAAAACTTACCTAGAATGGACACCCCCCCCCCCCNCCCCCCCCCCAAAAAAAAATAGTGTATAAAGACCCCATAAAAAATATAAAATTTGAAATTTTCCTGTTTCTCCCAGAGAATTTACGATACACCACGTGCTGTACATTCTATTCTTACTGCAGTGTTTCTTTGGATCATTATATCTCTGAAAGTGGAGGATTAGGACGCCCCCGTGGTAGAGTGTGATTCACGCTCGTTTTACACCATGGAGGTATTTGTTTCGATTTTTTCCCTCCTTCCTCAGAAGATGTCCAGCACTGTTTGGGAAAGCTATTTGTTATAAAATATATTTTTTTAAAAATAACAATATTCTATTTAAAATTTGGGGGTAACTCAGCCTCCCGAGTACAATTTAAATAGCTATGTTATGAGCTAAGGTAATTGTTAAGTCTATTGTAGGCTTTGTTATATTGGGGTGGTTGTTTAAAAAATAGCTTCTAATGCTACAATAATAAATTGTGACACATTACGTTGGATGGAGCACCTTGTATATGCATTACCTATTCAATGATCTTGAAATATGTTGGATAATATATATTATATGCCATATAAATCCGAGGAGGCGTTCTGAAAACAAAGGTTAAAAAGGGTATCGATTGATTGAGGTTCTGAAGGGGCAGGAATCTAATTCATGAAGGAAATCGACTTCCCAGAAGTCAAATAGGGCGTTCTTGATAACAATATTATGATTAAGAGTGTTCTACATAATCGGCCTGGTTTGGACTGAGTATAAAATGTCCTATAATACGTACTGGGCTTTCACCAACCAAGTCTGGATTTCCATTTCAAGTTGACTTTATTCGTTACTAGTAATAAGACCCAAAACTTCTCAGCATTGACCTCGTACACAATTGGGATTCACGTTTATTAAAACTACATTATTTTTTTTGTATTGAGGAAACACCAAACAATCGTAAAATAAGAAGAGTTATGAAAGGAATCAGCCGCACAATGCATAGAGTTGACAGTTTTGACACGAATCAAAAAATAAAATTGTATAAAAAATAATTGAAGTTATGCTGTAGGCTGACGTAGGGTTTCCTCTCTCAATGGAATCC
Organism: Pachypsylla venusta; assembly: GCA_012654025.1. Classification (NCBI taxonomy): domain Eukaryota; kingdom Metazoa; phylum Arthropoda; class Insecta; order Hemiptera; family Aphalaridae; genus Pachypsylla; species Pachypsylla venusta. The sequence continues at coordinate 7,428,636 of CM022881.1, forward strand.
ATTGGGTTTTAGTTCACACCAAATCATATGCATGATGTCTGATATTATGATATGTATAAAATGTCAGTGGAAATATATAATACTAGCAGGATACGCCAGCTTCGCTTGGCGCCTTATAGGCATGGCCGTTTATTGTTTCAACCCCCTTTTTTCGCGATAAAAAGTAGCCTATGTCCTTTCCTAAAGTTTAGTCTATCTCCATACCAAATTTCATCAAAATCGGATCAGTAGTTTAAGCGTGAAAGCGTAACATACATACATAGGTACATACAGACAGACAGAGTTACTTTCGCATTTATATATTAGTATGGATTTTATTAAAAGCACCGATTGTGCTAATCAAAAATGTCAGTCACTAGCAGATCCAAAATCTTATTTTTGGGTAATTTTTTTTAACCAATTTTGATATGTACAATCATGATTTTACGATATCTTGTTCTTCACCAAGATTTTTTTATTATTTGCCAAAAAGGGATCACAAATGAAGGGAGCTACTTGGCGTTGCAGACTATCTAGACACATATGTATAATTAAATATGTAAATTGCAAAGACAAAATTGAATAACTTTTTAAGTGAGTGTCTTAAAATGATATTTAATTTTCTCTTTACGGTTTACATAAATTTGAGCGAAGTATCGACAAAGTAATTTGTGACACTTGGTCAATCGTTTCCAGATAGCCCCGAAATTTGACCGCATCCCATACAGTACTTCAGAAGCTCATAAATATGGTTTTACTTTAACCCTTCTGTAAAAATGATATCTTTTCTAATTAATAAGAAAAATAAGAATAAGAAAAATAATTTTGGTGACTCAGCCAACTCAACTCAGGTGTACTCGTACCTCCTTCGGAGATGGTAAAACCTTTTACGGAAACTTTTGTGTTGACGGTGCAAAGCAACTCGTTGGTACTAACTCCTATCATATGCAAGCAGTCTACATAATTAACAACATAATGCATTCACCGAGAAAGGTAGAGGCTTTAACAAAGGGTTGTATAAAAATCCTCAAAAGGACATTTCACACATCGTTAAAATGTCCTCTAACCATTTTATAATAGAACTTTTGTTGTCTGATCTGAAAATGTAAAATGTAAACAAACAACAAAGGCTTAAAAAAAAGGTAAAATCGTGTGAAGTAGGGATAAACTTTATGACACTACACAAAATGGATGTGTGCTGCAAAGGACACTTTACACGTTTTTATTTAATTATTCATAAAGAACAAAGTTTCATATGAAAGTTTGTCAAAAACAAACTTTCATCGTCAAATGTTGAATCTGATTCGCTAGTGTCAAAATATTGCAATACTTTATCATTTTGCACATTTATAAGTTTGACCCTTAAAAAAAGTGACCAAAAGGAAGAAAAAACAAGTAATCACTCATGAAAGAATAAAAATCAAGATTTCGTATAAAAAATATCAACTTTCTTAGTTTTACTTTTTTTTTTACAACAGACTGATTCCCGGAGACCGGAGATGCGTGGGTTTTTCGAAGTCATGTGCGACATCATATTATTAAACAATCAATGTTGCTTCAGGGAACCGTCCCTATCAAAAATGAAATATAAATACAAATTCTTCAAATCTGAAAACGTATCAATTTAAATACAAACCCTAGGTATTTCCATTTGAATTAAAAAAGTTGAGAAATGTTAATATTAATTATTGAAAAAATATTTTATCAATACAAAAAAAAGGGGGGGGGGTAATTTTTATTTTGTTTTGATTCAAAGGTTCATTTAAAATAATAAACTAAATATGCATTCTATACTGAACAACTCCTTTAAATCAACTGGTTCTTTTGGAGCAAAATAATTTAAAGTCGAACTTTAAATTATTTTGCTTTTCGAATCAATGATCATTTTGGTCATTGAATCGAACAGTTTGCTCAGCACATTCTTCTGAAACCTATTAAACAATTCTAATCCTTTAAATTGTTGTAATTTGGGCCCAGATCCCATGGCTCATTGGGTCACTTCACTAGTCTTGCACTCGGGAGACCCAGGTTCAAATCTTGGGGGGGGGGGCAAAAATTTGTCACTGTGATTTGGATGTTTTCGGGACCCACTCAGCCTCTTGAGGACAGCATTGTCGGTAAAATAGAAAAATTCAGAGGAATTATGTAGATAATGATTGATATTGGGAAAATCCTACAATGCTGCAGAGACCACCAAAGTTGTGACAAAATAACACAAAGAAACAGCATTTATTATTTATTAATTGTTTTTCTGTTACAGCTGATTCAATAGGGTACTCTGGATCCGAGGATGAAGATGATGATGACAATAGTTCCTCCACGACCGGTATGATGAAACATCATCTGCATAGTCAATTAGGGTTACATCCGGGAACGCCGGAAACAAATAATAATTCATTAAGTGCTGGTGATTTAGCAGGACTTCATGGGATAGATCCAAAAGTAGAAGATTCAGAAGATGGAGGTAAGCAAAACATGGCAGTTATACAGGGTGGAGAAGATAAGAAGTCGATTACGCTCTATAAAGCCGAAAATGGTTCACCTTCAAGCTTTGTAGCAATAGATTGACCATTGCGGTTTGCAGAGGCTAGTTTATAAACTAGCGTTATTAGTCGGAAACGCCTCATTTTGTTGACTTATCTTCCCCGGATTAATTAGATTTGAATATCCTATGGTGTTGTTATTAGTGTGAAAATCCCCTCCAAGCTGAAGAACCTGGAATTCGGAGGACAAAAAATATGTTTGTTTTTTTGGTTTCTCGTTTCGTAAAATAATGATTTTTTTTTTTGTCACTTACCGAACCTAAACGTGAAACCAGACGGGGATTGACCCTCCATTCACTGGAAACAAACTAGTTATCCACATTCACCGAACGCGTCGTTGACAATGGCTAGAAAAAGAACTTTTTTAAAAGGTATCTGCTCTCATTGGTTGTTAATATTTTTGGACCTCTTCATATTGTTCTCAGGTTCCTTAGACGGTGATCCTGAAACTCGAGATAGTCAAAATGAAAATAAAAGTCCAGATGATGGTAATTCAGGATCTAAAAGAAGGGGACCGAGAACGACTATCAAAGCAAAACAATTAGAAATATTAAAAAGTGCATTCTCGTCAACGCCAAAACCAACCAGACACATTAGGGAACAATTAGCAAAAGATACTGGACTACCCATGAGGGTGATACAGGTAAAATATGCACAATTTATTTTTCAATCTCTTCCTATTTTTTTTTTTTTAATGCTCAACAGTACTGCTCATGGAGTTCGGTGGATGACGCGGCAGATGCACACTTTTTTCTTCTTCGATTTTTGAATTCTCAAGGTACGCAGAAAAAAAAATTGAATTCTGCGTACCTTGAAACAGAAAATAGCAAATTTAAAGATGACATAATTCCAAAGGTTCATTATTGAATATTCGCAAATTTACGTCTAATACTTATCCAGCTACAGCAACATCTCAAAACATAACTTACGCACACCCGCAAAGTAGAATAAAATGCGGAAAACAATAGTTTTTGAGTGATTGGGTGAAATGGACTCCTAGAAACACTTTCAAGGTTCAACTTGAAGGAAACTGTATCAGGAGGCGTCTTCAAACAACCCTTGCTATTTTTTTTATTTTTTTTTATTTTTTTTTTTTAATTCTATACTGAATCTATTAATATGTTAATTTCACAACTTAGTGGAGATGGTGCCTCTGTCAAAATTCATCCATCGGCAGGCGAACCGTATAGTTAAAAAAAATGAAAGAAAAGAAAAATATTATTATTTAAAAAACAATAAAAATTTATTTTTTTATAAAAATTCGGTAGGTTAAGGGTCATTTAAACTCTAATAAAATATCCAGAAATCTTTTTGAGTTTTGTATGGGTGAATATTACTATACTATACAAGGTGAACTTATGCGCGGATATAGCCCTCATGTTTGGGAGGGGGGCACAATCGCACAATATACCTAATAGAAAATTTGGAGGTGGTAGGAGGAGGGACTCGTTACCTAGAGACCGGGGGTTCGAGTCCTGGGCAGTACTTTTTAATGCAATGTTTATCGAGGTAGGATACTTATAATTTGATAAAAGCTGTATAGCTTACCACAAATACCCTTCATAAGGGTGATAAGCGATTTTAGCCATGACGGATGACAGAATTTTTGACGATTTTTTATTTACGTATTTCTATTTAGCTTAAAAAATATTTTAAACACCCAGGCACCACCTGATTCATCAGACGCTTCAGAGGCATCTCCTTTCTGTTTTCGTTATTATTTCTATTACATCTTAGTACTTCTGTGTTCTGATGGAGCAGGTTGCTTAGTAGTTAGTCAAACTATGAATTTCATGTTAAAATATCTGATAAAATCCATTGTCATAATTAAAAAAATAAAGAAATAAGGAAAGATCATATTTACGCAGAGAAAATTCTCAGCAATGTAAGTGCATTGAAAATACGAATGTGTCCTTGTATGTTGAATGAATAGTCCGTCTTTATCACAGGATGGTTGTGATATTTGAGATGGAGATGATGCCCAGGGGTAAATTAAGTGCTGAAGAGGGACTAAGGCCATTTACTATCTCTCATTGACAAAACGCGTGACAAGAGCAAGTCCAAAATTCCAAAGAAGTGTGCTAAATATTTTAAATTCATGAGAATGAAATTCCATGGTTTGACTGGGTTTGAACCCACGCCTTTCTACCGTGTCAGACCGCTTTACCACTACCAACACAAACCCATAGTGTGTATGTAATTTATTCCATTTGTATTTTAATTACAACCTGTATAGTCATTAAGGAGAACAAAGAACAGAATAGGCCCTGAAAAAATCACCACCATAAAAATTGGGGGCCATCTTATTTTTGTAAAGTATCTAATTATTTTGTATTCAAAAAATATGCAATGAGTAAAGTTTTATTATGAATAATTTTCTATTATATTTAAATGGACTGAGTTGGTTAACCACAAACCTACCTACATTGTAAACAAATGATTCATAATTACTAGAAAATTACCTACTTTTATAGAAAATTAAAGAATTTTCTAATTAGGTAAATTTATCGTCATTGGACACATCAATAAAAACAAAGTTAAAATAAATTGATTGCAAGTGGATTCCGAAAAGGGTTATTAAAAAATGCCTAGTTTTATGTATTGTACACTTTACTTTTGAACCATCCCGTCAGTGATAGCTATTGTAGCAATATTTTCATTATTGTGTATGTGTAGGTATGATTTCTTTATCCCTATACATTCTTTTGGACTCATCTTCAAAGAGAAGTCCTTTCACAAACACAGCATGGATTTTTATGACAGGTGTCTAAACCTTACATACCTACTTATATTTATATGTGTACGTGTTATTTTATAAATTTTTACCAGAAATTGCGGATTTTTTTTTTGTCATGGTAATTCTGTGGACCTTGATTATAAAATAATTGATCCATTAATTGATGATGGACTGACATTTTTCCTCAAAAGGACCAAAGTACCTAATAGTTCTGTGAATTGTTTTTGAGTTAAAGATTTGAGTTAAAATAGATATCATGAGACCAATATTGCCCAATTAGTCGCTGATTCTATGAACTAACCAGCTCAGGACGCTGCGCTGCGCCGTTGTAAATATTAGCTTCTATCTCTTCCTATTACTTATAAGAAGGTCTCCTTTGACAACTTTTGGAAAGTTTCAAATTTTGTGCATGATCTTTTTAATCAAATTCGCACTGATACAAATTGGGCTGTATTGTGATATATGTATTTGTATATTTACTATTGAAAATATATGATATATGTAAATAAAAAAAAATTGAAATGAACAAATTATTATCTCCCAAATTTAGCCACTGTCCACATATGGATCAAACCATCTTCTGCCGGATTTCAGTTTATCTTAACATTAGGAAGATATAAAGACACTGTCGGATAAAAATGGTGTACAGATTTATATTTTCACAATTTTTGTGGGCATCATATCATTACGAGGTATATTTATAAAAATCACTTCAATACCAGCCAGACCAAGTAGAAAATTACGGAAAAAAAAACCTTTTTAAATTTTCATTTCGATCAGGAATCGAACCCGGTACCTTCTTGTCGGAAACCGACACTCTGCCACGTAGACATCGGACTATTTAATATCACTGCTGTAGCGTGCGATTTTTTTTTTTATGTAAAAAGGTGACATTGAGAAATTAATAATTTTTTTAAAAAAAAATCAATAAAAAGCAACCAACATATTTATTGATATCAATTATATTAACCATCTTCTAACTAAAGCTTCTGAGTCATTCCATATAAAATTTATGAAGTAAAAAAATAAACCCAAATTATACCATTTTAGTGTTGTCATTTAAGCACCTATAAAATGTATTTATGTATTCTATTAATTGATTAAACTAATTAAAAACAAACATACTCATACTATTAAACAAGGTTGTATAGTTATAATTAAGTTGAATATCGATTAACCCTTTAAAGTACTTGCATGGCAGTGTCTCTACAGGTTGTAATTTTATGGGACAATAAAGGAAGGGAGGAGGGTATATTAAACTGTACTTTTCAAGATTAACTATGACATATGTACCCCATATCTCGGGGAAGAAAATTGCTCCCAAGTAGGTTAGAATAGAATTGTCTTTGCACCATTTCACTCTGCAGCCGAAATGATTGAAAGTGATTTTTCAATAAAAATTATATAGATTCATTATACCGCTAGTCTGAACCTAACCTTCGAATTTCCTGATATCAAGATAAAAAACTCGGTTGGGTGAAATAAAACAAAATGAAAGCTGTTCCTTTGTGTAATTATGTCACAACTTTGGTGCTCACTGCAGCGTTGTAGGATCCAAATATTTATTATTATCCAGTTATGTACCGTGAATTTTTTTTACCTACAATGCTCGCAGCGGTTTCCCGCCAAGTCGGAAGTCACAAAAAACACTAAAATCATTCACCTTGTATGCTATAGCTCCTTTATATACTTGAGGGAAAACAGTCCCCCGCCAAATCGCAAGTCACATTAAACACTCAACTCGTTTACCCTGTATACCATTGTACCATTATGTATTAAAATAAAATGAAATAAAACAAATTTTTAAAACTCAAAACTGTTTACGAATCGTCATAACTTTTATTTTAAAAATAATAAATAAAATATTATTACTATTTTAGTTTGCCTTAGGCAATACCAATGAAAATAAAGATAATATTCTTGAAGATCATCTTGAGTGTGAGTTGCAAACTTTCTGGGACAGTCTTGACATAAAGAATGAGATATTCCTTTTGGAACAATGGCATTGGGGAGAAGAAGAAATCTTGTTTGGAAACAAATTAAACCAACGATTTACCACAATGGATAGACCAGTTTCCGTCAATTCATTGAAGTTAAGCAAAGTTGGGAGTCGGCCGTTCGTTCGGATGACAACCCACTATGGTGAAACAAGTATCGTTGACTTCATTCGGGTTCATTGAGCCGTATGAAGACGACTGAATAGCTGTCGTTGATCACAGCGAAACCTTAGTTGTAAGAAGAGAAGCCCGATTTTTTAAAAAAATTTAATAGATTATTATATTTATTTATTTTTAGAGCTCCCATGTAGAAAGTCGCATTTTTTGTACAACTAGGTAATAATAATATATATTTTTTTAAAATTTGACTTAACGTCTCTTTAACATTCAAGACGGGGTTTTACCCTCCATTCGCTGGAAACTTGCAAACCAGCTACCCACATTGACCTCACCCAGCCTGGGTTGGGCCGGAAAAAAGAGCCAACGATACGTGGTATTTCCAAGCGGTCACCCATCTAAGTACAGATCACGCCCGACGTAGCATAACAGTGATCTGACAGGAACTGTTCAACGTGGTATGATCGTTGGCAATAATAATATTACTTTTTTCTTTGGTTTTTTCCTAAGCTAATTTACTTTCCTTGCTATTTCGCTTGAATCAGTTGTCCTCACGAGCCAAAGTGCACCGCGATAAATGTGCTTCCATCCGAGTAATACTACGCCCAACGTTGCTTAACCTCAGTTATCTGATAAGAACTACTGGGGTGACCATCGTGATGAATCCCAACTATATAGGGCCAGCGTCCCTGTATAGATGATTGCAGGTCGATCCAAATAAAACGAATGCCCATTTTCTGGAATTATTGATTTTTTATACTCTGAGATAAATACTCCGAAAATGATTGACTGTAAAACAAAAACTATCAAAGGTATCTTTTTTTAATTTTTGGGAATGCGTCGACACCATTCTCAGTTTTAGATTCGTGCAAGAATCAGAACGACAACACTTTGGATGAATTGGGAATGCGTCGACACCATCCTCAGTTTTAGGTTCGTGCAAGAACCAGAACAACAACAACAACACATAGGATGAATTGGGAATGCGTCGACACCAGCCTCAGTTTTAGGTTCGTGCAAGAACCAGAACAACAACACTTTGGATGCATTGGGAATGCGTCGACACCATCCTCAGTTTTAGGTTCGCGCAAGAACCAGAAGAACAACACACTGGATGAATTAGGAATGCATCGACACCATCCTCATTTTTAGGTTCGTGCAAGAACCAGAACAACTACACATTGTGGATGAATTGGGAATGCGTCGACACCATCCTCAGTTTTAGGTTCGTGCAAGAACCAGAACAACTACACATTGGATGAATTGGGAATGCATCGACACCATCCTCAGTTTTAGGTTCGTGCAAAAACCAGAACAACGCATTGGATGAATTGGGAATGAGTTGACACCATCCTCAGTTTTAGTTTCGTGCAAGTACCAGAACAACAACACACTGGATGAATTGGGAATGAGTTGAAACCATCCTCAGTTTTAGGTTCGTGCAAGAACCAGAACAACTACACATTGGATGAATTCCGGCCGTCTCGTTAATTCTGGGTGCCTAATAATAATTTTGAAGTATCTCTCTCTAAATCATAATACTAATACAAAAAATACGTTATTTTGTGGTTAGAATGAGTAGACGGTCTGTTTGTGGCTACCATTCTACGATTTTTTTCAAAAGATAATAAACCTTGGTTAATGGTAGGAGCCAAAATCATACCAATTAGAGATTGAAAAACAAATACGAATACCTAATGGGATGTTAATTATTTGAATTGAGGAGTGATCGACCATACTAGTTTCAACAGTTTTACCTTAAGTTAAAAACAGATTTTACAAAACTTTTTATAAAACTGTTGAAACTAGTATCTAGTCGATCACTCCTCAATACAAATAATCAACACCCCATTAGGTATTCGTATTTGTTTTTCAATCTCTCTTCTCTTCCTCTTAATAATAGTCATAGGGTCTGTTGTCAAGTTATAGGTTATAGGAGTATCAGGAACCCCAAAATAATAAAAAGATAAAAAATTTTTGGATATAAGTAGACTTATTTCAAGAATAAATAAATTCATTAGGATTCCATATCTGAAATGGGAAACTGAACCGAGAAAAGTTGGTACACATCTGCACGCCGCGGCAGCGCTGAGGCAGATATGCTAAAGAAACACAAAGGGAAAGCTAGAATCCCGATGTACAATAATCGAAAAATAATGATTGCGCGCTCCAAAACTAAGAACAGTCAGCATAAACACGTCCAACATGTGGCACACACAAACTAAAATGTTTGTCAAAAAAACTTAAAATATTTTTACCATTCCATTTAAATTACTTAAGAAATCGGCACTTTTTGTCATTAAAAGTCACTTCCGGGGGTTCGAGCCTTCTCAACATAACCCATGACCTCTTCCCTATTTTTTTCCAAGCCCTTCCATAGTTAAGGTGGGTTACCAGTCATTCTGGGCACGCTGTATAAATACAAAAAATTGGACGAATCGTTTTTCGACGGCCACTTGATGTTGATTTTCATTATGATATGCAAGTCTTATTTGGGTTCTAGTTAATTTTCGAAGGTTGGCGTTACCGTAAGGCGTGGAAAAACAGGAAATTAAACCTTCATAGAGTTACTTTAAGTCTTCGTTTTTAGTAAGTAAGTGATGTCACTGAGCAGTAGTTAAGGGTCGTTTCCCTGGGAAATAATCTCCACACACTATATCATCAAATATTCTTTTTACAATAAAAAAATAATGACCATTCGCTACTGCCCAGAGTCAGTTCCTCCAGTCTACGTTTGCTGTTAGAGTAGTCAATCATTGTCACGAGAAGTATTTAAAATGAAGGCTAATAAATAACTGATGATGGCACCCAGAACACTCCATACCCTTAACTTGACAACTAATGATCCTGCAGAGGTGACAATTGTTATATTTATTACTCCAAACTAGTGTTTTCTTTTACCATTACCATTATGCGCCCATTTTTTACTCAATATTTTTTTGCAGTTTCGGTTCTCACTAGGACTGGGTAGAGTAATATATTATACCGTTCACCCTAGGATCATTTGTTATTCGGCTTCATACATATTTGAAGACATTGTCTAACCCCGAATAAAAAAACCATTAACTTCTGCAACCTGCTGAGTTTTTTTCTTCTTCTTTTACTCTCTTTGATACAACAATGATGAAGAATTGGACGCGAGGTATATAAATCAACTATAGGGTTTGTGATATCAGGCGTGTGATTAATGTTAAACTTGACGTCCTTCAGGAAGAAAGCTGAGATGAAACGGTATTAACAACAGTCGGAAACTAATCTTTCTAACGGCCGTTGTCTCGAATAATTATAGAAAGTTTTAAATAAATTTAGAAAAAGTTAGTGTTGGCCTATATTCGAATTCTGACATATCTAATCTGTATAGCACACATAAATATGCATGGAAAATTAAATACATTTGTTATTATGGGAGCCCGCAGATATTGCGGACTCCCATTTTCTTGCGTGCATTTATGCAATAAAGTAAGTAAGTATACATTACCCCAATTTAAGTTACTTTTCATTTTTTTAAAGTTAGTGGAGATTTCGACATTGCTTTCTATTTTTTATAATTAGTGGAGATGCTAAAATTATATAACTCCATGTTTTAAAAATGGGTTGAGATGCTATAATTACCTTTGAGCTTTTAGAATTATTGGAGCAGCCAGAATTACTTTCCATTTTCTAAAATTAGTGGAGATGCCAAAATTACATAACTCCATTTTTTAAAATTAGTGGAGAGGTCAATATTGCTTTCCATTTTTTAAAATTAGTAGAGGTGCCAAAATTACATAACTCCATTTTTTAAAATTCGTGGAGAGGTCAATATTGTTTTCCATTGAGATGCCAAAATTATATACACCCCATTTTTCTTATACAAGTGCAGATGCTATGCGTACTTAATTATTTTCAAATAACTTAATAAGCCAAAAAAATTTTAGGTATTTTTCAAAATATGATCAATATATATTGAAACATAGATTATATGTTATTTCCATATAAAATTTTGCCTACCAATTAACTGTTTTATGTTCTTTGCACACGAGCCACCAAAATTGTATCACTATTGTTTTGAATTTTTTAAAAAGAAGAAGATCGCATCGCCCGTGTATATCTATTTGTATCATTTTGTGTGTGTGTGCTATGCAATGAAGACTCCACACTCGTCCCATGTCTAGTGTGTCATGCTGTGATATAGCTTTATCTTTTTTTGATTTTATCAATAATCTGTAGATCATCACTAATGATCTTGTGTTATTTGTATCCCCGAGAGCATAATACTTTGATGATTCATATGTATTGGATTGTAAGTTTTATTAAAGCAACTTGTACTCTAATTTACCTTAGTCTACCGTTGAATTTTGCATGCCGTTGAGTTTTGCATGCATTCTGTACAGTACCGAATTTATGATGATGGATGAATTGATTCTATGAGGACCCGAACGTCCCGAAATATAATTAGCAATTCGAGATACCGAACCAACAAAATAAATTTTGATTAGTTAAAGAGATCGAAATGTATTGTACGAGTAGCTGGTAGACAGTCGCATACTTATCTTCTATGTACGAGTATATGGTTTGCTCTATGTAAATTTGTACCTATTTATTTTCTTTGCGTACATACAATGATGTGTGCAATGCAATAAATATTTGGCCGTTTCCGAGCACTGATTTTTCTTTCTGATTTTTTTTTTTTTTTTTTTTTTTTTTTTTTTTTTTTTTTTTTTTTTTTCGTTTCTTAAACTTAACTTTTGGCCCATACAATCCTCTCACATCAAAATAAAGATAGCTTCAAAAATCCTTTCTGTTTGGAATATTTTTCAAAATAAACACAAACAGTATAAAGAAAAGCAGGGGACAGTTTTCCATGGTTCCACCTCCTACATCCTCCCCTCTCCTATCACTTTTCCTCTAACATTTGTGTCTCCGTTTTATTTCAAATTTAAATTGGAAAACCCCTCCTGTTGCTCGATCCCACTCACACAGCGGGCTATAAAAACCACATTGTTTGTTACCCATGAATATGTTTGCTCTTTTGTTTTGCTCGAAGCAGACAAAATGGCAAGAGCAACTTTGTATGCCGGGGTTGCCGGTTCGAAACCCAGCCGGGGCTGGTATGTTATGCTCTATATGAGATTTTGACCACATACTAATATGACTTGGGCTTACTGCTTGCAGTACGAGTCCCTTAAGAGACTTGGTAAGGCAGTATAATAAGTCTATTATCATTAAAAAAGAAAATTGCAATATTAAAAGAAACCCTAAGGCAAAAAAAAAAAAAAAACATCTTGTAAAAAAATCTTCCACGCTACAATTTATATGACAGTCAAGAAAATTCGAAGTAAGAAAAGAAAATCCCTGAATTTTCTGGAGGTAAATAAAGGCAGAAAGTGACTCAGTAATGTATTATTTTAAAAAAACAACAACAACATATTTTTCATATATTTTCAATAATGTCGACCGGTTAAATGGGTATGTAAAGAAAGAGAAAAAATATGAATCCTGACTAGAAAACGCACTTAGAAAACAAGTGGGGAGTATACATATTATATTAGCCAACGATCATACCACGTTGAATACACCAGTTTTCGTCAGATCACTGAAGTTAAGCAACGTCGGGCGTGGTCAGTACTTGGATGGGAGCGCTTGGGAACACCACGTATCGTTGGCTCTTTTCTCCGGCCCAACCCAGGCTGGGTGAGGTCAATGCGGGTAGCTGGTTTGCAAGTTTCCAGCTAATGGAGGGTAAAACCCCCGTATTGAATGACTAATAGATAGATGTTAAAGAGACGTTAAGCCAAATTAAAAAAAAGGAAAAAAAATACATATTATAATTAATTTTCTTGTGTTACTGAGTAATTTCAATCAATAATACTTATTTTTTGTCATTTTAAAATAAAACATTAAACACAAAATAAATTATTAAGCAATTTAACTCATTTACTACTTTACAATACAGAGTTGAACAAAGTATATGCTTGCAATGTAGAATTATAAATAAAGAATGAGTAATATGATTATTACTATGCCCTAAAGTAAACAATTATAAGTAAAGAAAAATTATCAGGACCGAATTAACAATTTATACCACAAATCCAACATACGCCATTTCATTTAAAAAACTACATTGATAAAAAAAAACTCCCTACAAAATTAAGTGATTGTAATCCATCCTATAATATCGACGGTGACTAAAAGTTTCGGGCACAATTAGACACCAAATTTCATCAAAATTGGCCAACGCTATAAATTTCACGACGTAAGCACGACAAACGGATTTTTTATCTTTTTAATTTAAGTGCAATCTATCCTATAAGATCGAAGGTGACCAACATTTTTGGGCACAACTAGACCCCAAATAGAACCTATACGTACCAAATTTCATCAAAATCGGTCAACGCTATAAATGGACTTCTTAAATCCGAAAGAATATCAATTTAAATAGAAACCTTATTTATATTTGGATTAAAAGTTAAATATTGATACCCTGATGAGTAATGTGGAATGAAAATTTTCATCTGACTTAGGACTCAATACAATTGCTTAAATTTTATAAACAGTTCTCTACTCTGAACTCCGCAAAGTCAGTATAGGACTGACGATGATAAAGTCGAATCTATATTGCCTTTTCAAATAGTCTACTTATAATTGTTATGTTCTGTAGATGTACAATGTACATGTAGATCAAAACATTCTCATATTTCACAACGACCTGACTCGTCCTACTCATCAACTACTGCAGTAAGCTACCATATACCATTATTTGTACGTGATACCTTTGGTTGGTCTGTTTTTTTTTTTTTTTTTTTTAGAAATTTAAATTGCACCGTCTTTGATTCACATCATAGAAGATCTAACGTAGCATGTAAATTAATCACAGAAGTCTACGAGTATGTATGAAGGTACCTGGGTAATGACTATGAACTCTACAGCGGCTAACTTCTCTGTAATTTACTTCTGTTTTTTTTTCCTATCCACATAGATAGAAGGCCTATGGATAGGTACTTTGTGGTATATATGAATTTTTTGCTAGATATTAAATTTTGCGGTAAAATGTTATTTTTATTAGTTTCAAGCAACTTTTGTGGTATTTTTGGTCAAAACTTTTGATCATTAATGATAAATAAAAAATAAAAAAATACTGATATTGATGTGGTGATGAAGTAACGATTGGAATATGGCACTATATGCCGATATTTTGATTTATTATTTTCAATAATGAACCTTTGGAATCGTCACGAAAAAAAAATCACCCCCTTAAAATTTGAAGTGTTCTTAATAATTGATGTATTCTTAATATGCAGTTTTTCTATTGAAATTTTCTCATTAATACGGTCCTGTTGTGAATGAGTGTGAGAGTTAGTAATTTTTTTTTTTTACTAAAATGGTTCCTTATTGGGGCCATTTTAAGTCTTAAATCATATACTTACTTCAGACCTTCTAACCCAAAATGGCCGTTTTCTAAAAGTCGTCATTTTAACCTCTGGAAGAAATACAAGATTTGGTTTTCCCGATCTTCGGCGCTGATAAAACTTAAAAGTTGTTATTTTTATTACTTATTTAGATGGAAAACCTTTTCTGAGCCACTCTTAACGAATTCCTACTCAAAATAATATTCGGTTTTCGTTATACAGGTGTACCACGTTTTGGTTTTGAACTCCTCTGGCTCCGCCCCTGATTATTTTTTTGAAAAAATAAAAATGGGAATATTCCTTATTTGATTGGTACTTTTATTTTTCAAAAAAATATTTGTACCATTCCATTTAAATTTTCCGAGAAATCGATTCTTTGTGTCAAAAAAAAGCCACTTCCGGGATTCGAACCTGGATAATGATATTACCATTCGAATTCCAAGCGGTTCAAAAGTTATAGGCACCGGGCAGGACTTCTGGGACATACTGTATATACTAAGGAAACTATAATAGATGATTAGAGATCTGGATCCAGTGTCACAAGCACAATAAAATGAAGAAAGCTCATTGTATCGATGAAAAGACTGGGGCTCCAAGGAACCCACAGTGCTCCCTAAAGCCGAAAGCATTGAGTTAAGAATAATCCATTTGAATTAAAAGTTAACAAATATTATTTACTCTAAATAGTACAGCTCCTTTAAGTCTAATGATGCGTTCTTTTGGAAAAAAAGATCCGTCTTAGGATAAAATATAATTATAAGGAGTTTTTAGTACACGTTGATTGCCAACGCTAGGTGAAGAACAATAAGAACATGGTGTCCTCAAAAAAATTTAAAAAGAAGAATTGATTACATATATTTCCTCAGCTCAGAGAATGTGGTACAGACTTCTAGACAGCTGAGGCGGAACTCCAGACATTCATCAGTAAAGAACTGATAAAAAAATAATAGTAGAAATATCTGCAACTCGTGTAGCAAAGAGACTTCAAGAAAAACTACTTTTTCATATCTTATGTGAAGTAGAAATAACCGTATAATTATGAAAATTTTCCTCTGCCCCTTTTTGGCATTTGTTTGTCTAATGTTGGTGTGTTTTCCTTTTCCTCCCCTAACTTCATGTCTAGATAATACCCTTTGGTTATTATTCCACAAAACAATGTTATCAATGCACCAACGCGCACAAAATACACAAATCTTTCATACACAAAATTTCCCCGCCCCCCGTCTGATGTCCATACAGGATGGTTGGATGTAATTATAAAAAAATCACGTCAAAATATCTTTCCCCATTCTCCTGTGAAATAAAAGTTTTGTAGGGAGAAATGTTTTTTTCTTTTTTTTTCTTTTGTTTTCTTTTTTCATAGAACAGAACTGTAGTTCTCCTCTTTAAATTTACATTTATGCCTCTTACGTTCGGATAAAAAATCATCAGGAAAATCTGTCCTGTTTCGACTATGATCCGGACAAGCTTGAATCCAGGTTATGAGCCACACAACCACATAGCTGTTCTTTATCATTACAACTAAATGAAAGATGATAAGGCAATGGTATGTTTTATTTTAAAAAAAAATCAATCAAGAATTTTTCTTAGAAACTAAGTAAATTAGCTTAGGAAAAGCCTCTGTATTTGTTTATATGTATGATTATTTAATAAAATTAAATATTATTATTATTATTAAAGTAATTTTTTTAAAGAAAACGTGCAACATTCAAGAAATTGTTTGATCCACCCTGTATCCTTGTAATCCCCACTCCACATCAGCACCTTGTGTTTCCCATACAACACCAGACCGTATCATAGCACACACTTCAAATTGATATTGTTTACATAAAATTTGTTTGCATTGTTTATCTAGGCTTTTGAATAGACCTTTACGCCTTTGTAGAAAATTTACATTGCAAACATGTAGATATAGGGATGATTGTTTTAGAGCGTTCATTGGTTCATTTTGAAAAGGATAACAAAAGAGCTCAATATAACACTTTGAAAATTGCACATATACCATATGGTTGGTTTCAGTTATCTAAGATCTCATTGCCTCTGCTGAGCTCATGCTCGTGTTCGTCGTCTTTGTCTTATAGAGCGTCATCCTTTAGCCTGGAAAATCGTCTGACATGAGAGTGAGTGTTCATAAAACTATTCTCGGTCTTCTTCTTTTTTAATCATTTCTTTGGCAATCTGTTGACGTGTCCATTGTCCAATCTGTCTTCTCTTTGTTTCAATTTAATTCTTTGTGTTGCCCCTTATAACTGTTCCTTATTTACGGTAATAATTCTTCTAAATACAAAGCCATTTTAGTTAATAGTAAGAATATTCCATTTGAATTTAAAGTTGAAAAATGCTAATATATGTTTTTTTTTTTTTTTTCAAAAAATATTAATTATTGATACCCTGATAGTTCAGTAATATAAACACTTCATGATTTAAGTAGGTACGAGACTTTAAAGTGTAATACTAAATAGTCTTCTTCTTGTTTAACTACACTTTTACCCAATTCTATTTGGAGTCGATGTTACCTCCCTTATTTCTACCATGCCACAAAATTTTTTTTTTTTGCATACACTCTTTAGCTGTACCCTTTCCTTTCCTGGCATTGCTTCTCACATTATTCATAGAGGCTGCGTAGAAGCTCGCAAATAGCGGATGACCTATCATCATTGGTTTGAAGCAGGGCTTTTAAAAGGCGTGCATGTGGTACACAGGGTACGGAGGCGGCGGACGAACGGATTTTTTTTATATTCAATTTTATGATTCTGCGTAGGTACCTTCAAACGTAAAATGTTTGGTTGGTTGGGCGGGGGGGGGGAATTTNTATTATTTTTTGCCAACAAAATAATAAACACATGTGTCACATTGGCAGAGTTTTTTTTTTTCTTTGTGGAAATATAGTTTGTATTTCAATTGATATGCTTTCGGATTAAAGGAATATTTTAAATACAGAAAGTCACTCTGTTACGTTCAGTAATTCATTTTCTTGTGTTACTGAGTACCTTTAATTTAATCAGTAATGATTTATTTGATCGTATTTTTAATAATTGGCGGTATTTTCATGCGTTTTTCAGTGGAGAATATTAAAATGGAAAAAATTGTAAAGGATGACATCAGTTAGTGTGTATATGTATATCTCTCTCCAAATATTACGGCGACAAATTTTCCAAGATTGACAATTTCTGTATAAACTCTCTTCTGTACAACAAAAACCCAGAATCTTTTTTTTTTTTTTGATTTGGCTTAACATCCCTTTAATATCTATTGGTCATTCAAGACGGGGGTTTTACCCTCCATTCGCTGGAAACTTGCAAACCAGCTACCTACATTGACCTCATCCAGCCTGGGTTGGCCGGAAAAAAGAGCCAACGATACGTGGTGTTCCCAAGCGTTCACCCATACAAGTACTGACCACGCCCGACGCTACTTAACTTCAGTGATCTGACGGGAACTGGTGTATTCAACGTGGTATGATCGTTGGCAACCCAGAATCTAATTTCACAATACATAAATTACCCAACGAAATAATATCTGTTCAAATTAAATAATTATAATACAAACATACCACTCGTAGCATGTTTGCTTAGGGATATTATTTAGCTAGCATTCTATTTAATATTATTCTGATTTACATTGTTTTTATTTAAAACTTTGTAATACATTTAACCCATTTTGCTCTTGAATCGCCAATAGCAGGGAAAAATTGAATTCAAAATTTACGGTCGTAAGATGACTTTCAAACGTCAAAAGAACAAATTTGTTTCATTGAAGGTCCGTAAATTTTTGCATTCGACATAGATAACCCCTGTACTTCTGATTTTGATAACATTTTCTACGATTTTCAAAGGGACCCTCCTCCGTTCAGTTCCACTTCCACTTCAATACAGCCCCATTTTTTTTATTTTTGGCTTACCGTCTCTTTTACATCTATTGGTCATGCAAGACGAGGATTTTACGCTCCATTCGCTGGAAACTTGCAAACCTCACCCAGCTTAGGTTGGGCCGGAAATAGCCAGCATCACAAGGGCGCGAACCCACATGAACACCCACTTTGGTACAACCTTATCGTCATACGTATCTTATCGTCAGTGATCTAACGGGAACTATTGTATTCAACGTGTCATACACGCTGGCTACAAACCCATTTGAATAAAATTTCAGTTGTCGGCTAAAATTTTCAATAGTCGTCATTAATCTTGCAGAAAATTTTCAATTGTCGTCATTAATCTTGCAGCTAAAATTTTCAATTGTCGTCATTAATCTTACAGCTAAAATTTTCAATTGTCGTCATTGAGCTTGCAGTTAAAGTTTTCAATTGTCATATAATTAATCTTGCAGTTAAAGTTTTCAATTGCCATATAATTAATCTTGCAGTTAAAGTTTTCAATTGTCATATAATTAATCTTGCAGCTAACATTTTCAATTGTCGTCATTAATCTTGCGGCTGAAATTTTCAATTGTCGTCATTAATCTTGCAGCTATAATTTTCAATTGTCGTCATTAATCTTGCAGTTAAAGTTTTCAATTTTCATGTAATTAATCTTGCAGTTAAAGTTTTCAATTTTCATATAATTAATCTTGCAGTTAAAGTTTTCAATTTTCATATAATTAATCTGGCAGTTAAAGTTTTCAATTGTCATATAATTCATCTTGCAGTTAAAGTTTTCAATTTTCATATAATTAATCTTGCAGTTAAAGTTTTCAATTTTCATATAATTAATCTTGCAGTTAAAGTTTTCAATTGTCATATAATTAATATTGCAGTTAAAGTTTTCAATTGTCATATAATTAATCTTGCAGTTAAAGTTTTCAATTGTCATATAATTCATCTTGCAGTTAAACTTTTCAGTGGCCGTCACATGGGCCCCCGGAAACAGTCACTGTAATATATGTATCCAACACAATTTACCCAAATAACCTAATTCGTGTTAATATAGTCGGCAATTTCTTACTCTTGACGTGCGCACATCTATCAACACGGGTAATATGAATCGTCATCTATCATAGAGGCACTTCCCTGAAATAGAATTATTATTAAATGCAAGCTGTAGAAGGGTTAGTTCATAATATTTCTAGCATGAAGCGTAAAGTTGATTTTGTTGACATATATTTGATCGTTCCGCCTCATCACCTTACCATCTCGTCGCCACTGAATTGTTTTTAATTTAAATTTAATTGAGTGGAAATTTCACTAAGATAAATAGGATTTTATTTTTAAAATCTTGGGCTTCACTCAAAAACAAATGCAACCATCTCTTTATCAATGTGTTGGAATGTAGATATCGAGGTACTATGTAAAAAAAAAAAAAAAAGAATAATAATGTAAAGTTTCTTTTCTATAAGGCTTGACGGTCTATTCACAATTTTTGTGGATATCACAGCATTACCAAGATCTTCTTGTACTAATCGCGTCAGTCTTCTATCAAACAAAAATTTTATTTAGCAATGGCGCTCCTCAATTTATAAGTGGTTACTACATTGTCCTCGCGGTGCTGATTACACCCCGAAAAAAATTTGCTCCCGCTAAAACCGGGTCCCCCAGTGCAACAACAGAGTGATACCATCTAGACCAGGAGGACTACCCACGTAAAAAAAAAATATATTTACCGAAGGAAAAGAGGTCTAGATTAACCCTACTATTTTACTTTAAACGTCTGTTTGTCTGTCTATTCGTTCAACGATAATCTGGAACATGGCCGATTTTAATGAAACCTGATATGCATATATCAGGTTTTATTAGTCCTCATAACGGACCATTATTTGAGAGAGGTCTATAGTCACTGAACTACTAGTATTATTAAATTTTCTAGTTTCTCGAAAATTACTCAAGATATCGACTAACGTTAAAATAGAGGTCGCCTCATTTTTGGGCCATAAAGTTTCGGACGCGGGACGCAGCCAGCTTTTTATTAAATAAAGATCACCACTCTATGACTTACCGATCTCGAGATATGGGGCCGAGAGTTCTAAAAAAAATGTTAATGCTTTTCATCCTGTATCTCAAGAACCGTAATTGGTAGAAAGATGAAACTATCTGATATGAAATCCTCTCAACCAGACCTTTCGCAAAAATGAATACTGAACTATTTCTGATAATGTTAGTTTTGGGCTGCAGGCCGGCGCGGCGGCAAGCCTGTGCAGTCAACCCAAAAGTAACATTATGAGGAAGGGTTGAGAAGTAATTTGTTTGAAAGGTCTCGTTGACAGGAGTTCATATCAAAATGTTTTATCTTTCTAGCAATTACTTCTTGAGGTACAAGATGGAATAAATTGACATTTATATTAGACCGGTCGGCCCCATATCTCGAGAACGGTAATTACTGAACTTTGTTTTAATAAACTTCTATTTGTATTACCTTTAAAATGAATCATCACTTGATAGGTCATCTCATTTAAGATTTTCGAGCTGATCTTTTGGGGCTAAAATTAATCCTCCCCCCCCCCCAATGAGGTGACCCGTATTTTACCGTTTGTACATATCTTGAGTGGTTCTTGATATACTGTGGGTGGAATGAGATATTTGGCTCACCCTGTATACCTGGACTATAGCCCTCCATCAATAACTACATGTTGGAGTAAGAGGATGGGTAGTGATGGCATATCGTTCAAAAATATAACGATAATATATTATATCGATTTTCGATATATCGTGCCATCTCTAAGAATGGGTTAGCTCATCACTATTAGATCACTATAACCGCGTACACTTTTTTCTTTGTGCCAGATATATTCCCTATTGTTGTGGCAGCAATGACAACTGTTAAAATTTGATTGTAGCACAGTCCAACACCATGCATAAACCAAAACGGCTCCGAAACATTTGTCACGGTAGTAAAATTGAAGGTTGCAAATATCAACGAGTCATCATTCATCCAAGTCAGATACTGACGGGTAACTGTGTCCGTGTTGAGAGACAATATTTTGAATCTCGGAGACTTCAAGTTTTATAAATTGTGAAGCTCAGTCAAAAAATGGACCGCCGCGCCGGCCGCCTTGAGTAGTTAATTCCAGAAGAGTAAATGTATGCCTTTGCCGAGTTTCATCAAACTTAGAAAGGACGTTCAATAATTATCATGGAGTTAAAATAAGATCTCAATTTTTTGCGATCATTTGCTTCTCTTCTGTAAAGAAACCCAAAATCTATTATAGCCTATTGTGGGTATTTTTTGGTATGGGAAGCTGGTTTTCCTATAGAAAAGGTTGTTCCCCGTCTACCCGTTTCAGAGTACTATAAACTCCTTTTTAAGATAGACCTCAACCTGAGAGAGAAAACTATGATAGAAATAAGAACATCAAGATATTAATGTTGAAAATTACCAATGATTGGTCTTTATTGGAATTCAGGACTTATAAAATAATTTATAAAATACTTAGTTGTTGATCGTCGAATGTCAGAATTAGAATTATATTTTAATAGACGTTCGATTTGAAGTTCTTCCTTCAGATCGACCGTTAGGATCATTCCCAGTTTTCTATTGGCTAATGATATTGAGTTCAGCTAATAGCAATTTCCTATTGATTCTAACAATTAATATTGTTTAAGTTCCCTTGGCATGTCGCTATAACATTTCGACATCGGATGATATATAACTTGAAATCGTTGTTCTACTTAATATTTTTTAATTTTGATGAAATAGTTTAATAATTGATGTTTTGGTTTATTGTTTCTAAAATATAACCTTTGCGATCGTCACTAAAACAATATTAAAAAAAAATATATATCGAATTATTGAATTGTTTTAATAATCTTTTGTATTTTATACCTACTACGTACTCAGTCTATTGAAATTTTAAGAGCATGCCATATCTAATATTTCTATCGTGCATGTAAATCTTTAATGGACTCAGCACCGAGTTGCTTGTGTAGATAGACATAAAATTCAAATAAAATTTGCGGTTATTGTGATGCAATTGGTTTTGCGGCTTTTTAAAAGATAAGTTATTATTTTGTCGGTTTGGTTTGAACAGCAGTAAATTTACTAGGGAACACATTTTGGTTCTTACATATATTTTATTTTTTTTGTTTTCAACTTGATAAAGGTAGGGAAAAAGAAAAATTTCAGTCATAGTTTGAGAATTCATTTTGCAGCGATAGAAGAAAACACTAGAACAGGTGTTCCCAAACTTTTTGGTATCGCGCCCCCCTTTCTTGAAATGAAAGCCTCCCACGCCCCCTCCCAATTACATTATAAATTATGAATGGGTATGGGTTTTGCTATCTCATTCAAAACGCTAATGTGTTAATAAATGTTATCTCATTCAAAATGCTAATGTGTTGCTGAATGCTATATTATTCAAAATGCTAATGTGCTGCAGAATGCTATCTCATTCAAAACGCTTATCTGTTGCTGAATGCTATCTCATTCAAAACGCTAATATGTTGCTGAATGCTATCTAATTCAAAACGCTAATGTGTTGCTGAATGCTATCTCATTCAAAACACTAATGTGTTGCTGAATGTTATCTAATTCATATTTTCTAAACGTCATGTTCCATAAAATTACCTTTGTAAATTTATATTTTAACTAAATGATAATAATTCAACAGGTCTCGCGCCCCCATTGGCTTGCCTTCACGCCCCCCAGTTTGGGAACCACCGCACTAGAAAGTACTATTGGAATTTCATATAGTTGATTCAAGAATCACACAAATGTTCTTGAAAAAAAAAAAAAAAAAAAAAAAAAAACACCATCAACCAACGCCATCAGACTGTTGCTATTTTGGAATGTTGGAGAGTAGGTCGAAAGAATCAAATCTCGTCATAATAGATCTAAATGAAGGTGTCAGTAATAAATGCAATCAGTCTCAATGGAGATTTGCAACCTGTTTTATTTGTTTATTTTATTTCTCATAGTTAAATGGTATCTTCTGAATGTAGATCTATGAGCCATTTTCATGGCAAACATAGATCTATTTTTAATAGATGATATTTGAGTTAGGAGGAACGTGTCAGATTATAATTATTATAATAAACAATTTTCGTAAATCTTTGTCTGTTTTAGGTCTGGTTTCAAAATAAAAGGAGTAAAGAACGTAGACTTAAACAATTGACATCAATGGGACGAGGTCCATTCTTTGGAAATTCAAGGAAAATGAGAGGATTTCCAATGAACCTCAGTCCCGGTGGTTTGGATGAGCCACCACCAGGATTTCCATACTATGCCACAGCGGACGGAAAATATGAATTTGGATACGGAGGTCCAGGGTTTCATCCTGAATTTTATGGAGGACTTCATCCACATGTTCCACCCGGATCATTGCCTTTTAATCCTCAAGGTAAGAAGCATTTGAATTTTAATAAAGTTAAATATTTTATTGGAATAAATGTGCATCCAAACTTTTCATGCCCAAGTTCTTCCTCAATAGTGTAGCACCAAATGCCCGGTGTTCATATTGCGTACCTCTAAGTGTTTGGTATTCTAATAGGATCCTAATTACAATCTTGGAAAATGAAGCGGACAAAATATTTTTCCACCATAAATGTTCGGACAACTCTTCTATCCACAAGTACTTTACAATTTTTATTGACCAGTTGCATTTGGTATTTTCTCTGTTGTTCAATGGGAATAGGCTATATTTTTTAAACACTATTTTTTAAAAAAAAAAATATGCTTAAACTAGTTCACACATAAAAATCTTTACTTGAGCTAGAGCTTATGGCTTCAATACACAATTTCCCGTGATATATTTCTTGGTAGTGGCCATGTAGGTTTAAGCCCTCATTATTGTCAGGAACATGCAGTATTCTTGGCACATCTCAGACTGGGTGAGGTCAATATAGGTAGTTGTATTGTATTAGTTCGCAGGGAATAGAGGGTAAAAAAAACCGTCATCACGAGAACTGCTCTAAATGCCAATAGAAAAGTTCAAAAAGAATTTTGTATTTTTGTTGATCATCGATTAAATCCTGAATGTTGGGAAAGAGACTGCATCTGGCTAATATATACAGGGTGTTTCAAATGGTTATGCCAAAAAGGAAACTACGTATAGTAGAGCTCTAACCCCTATACGGAAATGGACCCCAAGGTACCTAGGGCCACCCAAAGTTGGCACTTAAAAATCACAAAAATTGAGCGTAGGACAATGCTGAATATTAAGTATTAATCCTGACGTTAGTTCATTGCAAACAAAAATTCCAAAATATTTGGAAATCCATTAAGTCCAAGATTCGAGACTCGGGACAATGCAATGAACTAACGTCAAGATGAATACTTCATATTTGGAATCGTCCTAAGCTCAATTTTTGTGATTTTAAAAGGTCAACGGTTGGTTTCAGACAGCAGCTATTCCGGTCTTTTTTTTTGTAGCAAAACAAGTTTTAGAAGGCATGTCATACCTTAAAACACCAAAATATTACGCATCAAAAAGTTTTAGACATTTTCATATCATGACCCCCCCCCATAACTCCGCACCTGATCGGGGAAAAAGTGCCAAGTACTCACTAAAGAAGCATGATAACAATCGAAGACTTCATGCAAAAAATGAAGTCAATCGCAAAATAATTCGATTTTTAAGTGCCAACTTAAAAACCCAGGCCCTAAAAACCTTGGGGTCCATTTCCGTATAGGGGTTTATTGAAATTTACTATAGGTGGTTTCTTGAAACCACCCTGTATTATGTGTAAATCTACAGGACTTCATTATCGCGATGAAAGTGTTATATAAAAACAGATGTTTAATTTCTCTTGAACTATCTTAATGTGTTTTCAGGAGGACCTTTAGATCAAGGATCAATGAGTGGAATGAGTAGTGAATTTGGAGGACCCGATCAACCCTCTAACTTTCTTCCTCAACAGCCCCCCACGGAGCAACAATTGTTATCACAAAATAGGGGATGTGGTAGTCCAGAATTTATTAACTCACAAGGTAAGAATTATTCAATAATAATAAAAAAAAAAAAAGAGTAGGTAATAAAATTTAATTTGAGGTCATAAATTTTGTGAGGACAAAAATTACGAGGACAATGTAGATATACCCCATGGGCAGAAGATTTCTTTTCTCGTTGTTTAACCCTAGAAAGCTACCGCAATATTTTTACATGTTGAATGTTTGGGGGAGTGGAATTTACCCACACCTGATCATATTTCGATCTCCATATTTGTTTTAAAGAATTTGGAGATTATATAATTATTCAACGGCATGAACGGTAACATCCTGCTGTATGTGTGTATCATTTGCGTGAATGAAAAAATCTATAAAGAGAGTTCCAGAATTCAGTTATGTTATTATTAAATTGGAAGTAAATTTTCAAATTTGATTGAATAAGATGATGGAAAACTTAATTTTCATTTCTTGTTCACAATTTAAACTAATATAGGAAAATTGAGCATAGGCAGTATTTTTATGTATTCATGCAGAGCAACGGTGCCCCGCATGCGCTTTCCTAAAAAATCAATGGTTTCCTTGATGGAGTTTTAAAGTGTTATTTATTTTTTTATGTAGGGGGCAAACTAAAATTTCAAAATACTTACTAATTGTTTACCCAAAACGATATGAGATATCGGCAAATTGATAGGAGTGAACAACACCAAAATCATAGGCTGAGACCCTAGAACAATAATCACAATTCAAACCCGTCCGATCATTTTCGAATTACGGCCAATTGTACGATTTTTGTATGAGTATCACTAATTCTTCAGACAAAACCGTTGGAGACATCAAAAAATAAATGGGAACAGATCTCCCAAAACTGTAGGCTCAGAAATATTATTAAAATTCAAAACTTTCCAACAATTTTCGAGTTACGCCCGATTTTTGGATATCGCTAGCTTTGTTTAGCCAAAGACAGTAAGATACATCATGAAATTTAGAAAATATTAATTGTCCAGCTAAAACTGTAAGATATGTCATCAATGGGAATGCCCCCCCCCCCCTTCCCGCTCCGAAGAAACATAGACAGAGACCCTAGAAGTATTATCAGAAATCAAAACTGTCAAATCGTTTTCTAGTTACGGTCAATTTTCAGACTTTTGTATGGGTATCACTATTTGTTTAGCCTAAACGGTAAGAGATGTCAAATAATTGAAGGTTATAGACTCCTTCAAAACTATAGATTGAGATGCCAGAAATATTAACAGAATAAAAAATAAAAAATGTCGAGCGGTTTACAGCTTATTTTTGTATGGAACTTAGAAAATTCTATTTGTTTAGATAGAACGTTAAGGGATATTGAAAAATTAATGGGCATAGACCCTCCCATCAAAAAAACCATAGCCCAAGACTCCAGAAATATTTCAAAACTGTCCAACCGTTTTCGAGTTACGGACGATTTTCCAATTTTTGTATGGGGATCACTAATTATTTATCCGAAACGGGAGGGATATTAAAAATTGATGGGAATAGACCGCCCCCCTCCAAAAAAAAAAAAAANTATATATATATATATAGAGACCCCAGAAATATTATCAGCATTAAAAAAGACCCCAGAAATATTATCAGCATTAAAAAGACCCTAGAAATATTATCAGCATTAAAAAATGTCGAGCCGTTTACAGACGAATTTTATGTGGAATCATGGAATAATGTTATTACGGGAACGGCCATGACTCTAATGTGCCAAGCAAAATGTGTCAAGCCGTTTTCGAGTTTATCAACCAATTCTAATTTATTCACCAAAATCGGACAGTCACGGTCCGATCAATTTTGTCGCTACAAAACATATAAAAGCGGAAAAGTTTTAGGTGGCAGTTTAGTCCCTATTTTAGGACATTTTCTGCAAAGGTATGGCCAGCCGTTCCAGAGTTACAAGTTTGAAACCGGGAGCGGGCAAAATAAAATTTAGAAATTACGAAAAAGTCAGAATGGCTGTGACTCTAAGGCTCTTGGCGAAACGTTTAAATCTTGTTTTTTTAAAGGTTTCAATATGCGGGGTTCACAAAGGGTTACTTCATTTAATGTTTAATTAATATTAAAATATAATAACAAAAAATCAAACAATAAAACAATAACAATTATTGAAGGTTAAATATTACTAATAATACTATTCAGAGATTCAGACGTCATTAATAAAAAACTAATAAAACAATTAAAAAAATAAATAAAAAAATAAGTCGCTTCCCCCCCCCCAAAAAAAAACCGTTCCTTAATGCTTAAGATTAAAATATATTTGTATAGGACAGGCGATAAAACGTATTCGAATTTCGGCCACCAGCTACCAGTTTTTTTTAAAGGCTTTTATTTAACTTGCTTTGTATGTGTTTGTGGGTAAATCTTAGAAATTAAATTTAACCCACTTCCCATTGTCCGATTGAGCTGAAATTTGGCACCGTGGTAGATCTTCGATGACAATTGAATGTGGTTTGGTTGGTTGGGGTCATTTCGTTACGGCCACTTTTTTGGCCGATTTTTATAAAATTATAATGCTGCTGACTGGTTCATCTTGTTATCCAACTGCATTGTAGGTATATTGTATCCTAAGTCGGGTCGCCTGTAAATTTGCTCAAAATGAACGTGAAGCGTTCTTTAAAGTTAAAGGAGCTGTTCTATACTAATATGCACATTAAATATCAGGATATCAATCTCTAATATATAAAATTCTCGTGTCACAGTGTTTATTATCATACTCCTTCAAAACGGCTTAACCGATTTTAATGAAATTTTGTATGTACATTTGGTAGGTCTGCGAATAGGTTTTCATCTATAATTTAATAGAAGTGAGAAGTGAACATGTTGGGTAGAGTGTGTGTATTATTGGGTTAGGTTCCAAAAAAATAAAATGCGTGTTGAAGTCTGCGCAAGAATAGACTGGGTCGCAGACTCAACCTAAACGTTACCACTCCCCATTTTCTCTCACCTTCTCGAAACGAATTTCGGGTACTCAGCTGGTGTAATTATCTAATATTAAAATCCTTATCTTTGATTTACATGGTTTTGTATCTAAATTAAAATGGAAGGAGAAATATCAATAAGAAGGATTTCTTGGAGCCACATTTTTTCAGTGTGTCGTTGAAAAAGATGATGCCATGCCAAATGATGAAGCGAACACCCGTTCTGCTTCAATCTCTAATATTGGACTTATTTTAATAATTCAAGTCATAATAAATTTATAATTATTCTTATTTTATTATTAATTTTTATTGCTGAGTGGCAATAATTTTTGTTGACGTGTTTGTAAGGTGCCATTGATCTTCAACATAATTATAAAATTGTCTTTGCCACACTTGTTGGTTTACTTGGAAATTACGTTGCTCCCTCAGAGGTTTTTTATTTTAACTTGAAAGGGATATTAAATGATTCTTTTTTTGTGTTTCATGTATTCATGTCACAATATTATCTGCATCATAGCATTAAAGGTTTTAGCCAGCGTCTATGGCACGTTGAATACACCAGTTCCTGTTCGATTACCGAAGTTAAGCAACGTCCAGCGAGGTTGTACCATGTGTGTGTTGACGTGGGTTCGCGGCCTCGTGATGCTGGCTATTTTTCCGGCCCAAACCAGGCTGGGTGAGGTCAATGTGGGTAGCTGGTTTGCAAGTTTCCAGCGAATGGAGGGTAAAAACCCCGTCTCGAATGACCAATAAATGTTAAAGAGACGTTAAGCAATATTAAAAAGAAAAAGGTTATTTTTAAGAAACACCCTCATATATCTAACCTGCACTTAAAAAATATGTGGCCTAACCCTACTTATTTACGATAAAAATACACCTTACACATTTGAATTAAAAGTTGAGAAATGGTAACTTTTGATGCCCTTAACATAATTCTGTAACTTGTCGCTATTACCATAGCGAATCAATTGTATTCAGGTGTCCGAGCTCATCCAAAAAAATATTTTTCATTTTTTCCAACCCAGTACCTAGCTCACTGTTGTAACCGGGTTGGTTATTGGTTAACTGAATATGTTTTACATCCAAAGAAAAGGTCTAAACGTTGTGAGTACGTCTTCATTAGATGGGTGCAAGCCCTAGGAGAAGGTTTAATCACAAGAAAAGACAAGAACTTCTATTTAAACATTTATACTATTATTTGAGTATTTATTTTATATTTATTAAGTTGTAAAAAGATGTTATAAGTTCGACTCAGTGAAAAGGGTAATGAGAATGGGACTTACCAGGAGATCCTCTGTCTTTCTATCCTAGACTCACACTAAAGTTCCAACGATCATCCTCCCTTAATATCATTGTTTATGATCGAATTCTGATAATCTGATGTACGTAACTAAATCATCGTTCTCAGGCGGCTCGTCGGGTTATATCTCCTGAGGCTCGAGGTACAAAAATGATACTGCCCTCAGTATCGTTCTCCCAAAGCACTTGCAATCTTCTAATTGAAGCGACTTTGTAGAATGAAAATTCCATAAATATAAAATCACGAAATTATCGGTTGAGAAATAAACTCTCATTAAAAATGGTTCGCTGATAATGTTGATGACAATTTTATGTACCTTTACTCCTTGCTTTTGAACCATGACTTAGATACAATTCTTAATTTATTTGATGCTTGGAATTGGAACCGATAATGGTCCCTACCCAATTCTAGTTAAAGACAAGCCAAGTGTGTTACACACGCATAATCTGTCATGTAGAAGTCGTCAGAAATGGACGGTAGAACATTAAGTTCAGAGAGTTGAATCTTAAATTTACAGATATCGATACAATGCTAATTTTTAGTACTTACTATCTATTTAAATGAAGATTTTTTTTCGTTTGTTTCAGATGGAGGAGACAGCGGCTTTTCAGTACCACAATCTCTTCAAAATGAATGTGCGGCTTGGTGATATTCCCCGTGAACTGTTCTATCTATATTAGAATGGTACAAAATAAGTTTGGATCGTCCACATTAATGATTTATGCAGACAATTCTTTTTGGCAACAAAACGATGTTTCGCCATTTCTTACTCTTGGGAGATACAGAGCCTCAAGAATAATAGGTACAAGAGAATAATTACATGTCCTAGGTTCCAGCAATATCAGAAAAATATAGTTAAAGCGTTCGACATGCTCAACATTTCATTATCACCCTTATCGTTAATTCTAACCCTTCAAAATTTTAATGAGTTTGGCTTGTCAACTCCTCAAAACTTCCCTGCGTTTCATTTAGGTATAATTTTGATCATTTTTTTGAGGTAACAGACAAATAATACAATCAGGGGTATTGCCAAGTGAGTAAAGATTTGGCAGCAATTCGTAGCCATGTTCCTCGTAGTTGCCAAAAGGATTTGGATACTATGTTCTTTTCCATTGTTTGTTCTCTTGATTTACTGCCAATCCGAACTAATCAATGTATCAGTTTTAGTTTTGAGTGATTTTGTTTAAGCGCTTTGAGATCAATATGCTAATTTTCTCAAGAGCGCAAACTGTCCTGAATCACAGGTTCCTTTACCAATCAATATAGCTACATGAAGGCATCAAGCTCTATATATAATTGTACTCTTACATATTATAGGCCTAAACCTTGCAAAAATATTGGATTTAAAATCCTGATGGCCTACAAATTCGGGGAACATTGGCCAACATTTTTATATAGATATACAGGGTGCGGCAATTAGTTCTCCCACTTTTCAAGTTTTAGGCTGTATGGGGCTACGTCCCATGTTCCCCGGTCACGTGATCTCCTAACGGCATGACATTTCGTGGGTACCTCGCTCTCCGGATTTGAGTCCCTCTGACTTATTCCTGTGGGGTTACATCAAGGTTGAGGCCTTCAAACATCGCCCTGGGTCCTTTGAAGAGTTGAAGGAGACAATTCTGGAAGAAATCATCCAAATTGAAGCTCTTATGCTGACGAGAGTAATGGAAAACTTCCGCGAAAGACTCCAAATGTGCATCACTCGCCACGGCCTCATTCGGACGACATTATTTACAAAACTTAGATGAAAAAAAATAGAATACACTATCTTTCAGGATATAAAATAATTTTTCAAATATCTCATTTCGGTTTTATTTACCAGCTCTTCCAAATGTGGGAGAACTAATTAACGCACCCTGAACAATTCCCTTTAGAAGCTCACACCGATTTAAATTTCATGGCCATTTATCAGAATAAAATTTTTCTTATGTTTTTTTTTAATACCTATTAGAAGCTTTATTATAATGGGGATTTCCTTTTGGAAAGTAAACATTGGAATCACAGTAATTTAATTACTCTGTTTCCGTGAAAAACTCTTTTTTTAAGCTCTAATGAAATTTCCATGTAAGAGCAGGTAATATTCAAAAGTAAAAAAAAGTTGCTCGAACCTGAACCGAGATTAAGACGTTCCTTTCAAGCTTCTCAGTCTCCACAGGCGGATCTGATGGTTAAAGTAAGCAGAGTCCTTCAAAACCATTTACATTATATTTTAAAAAGTGTCAATTCAGGACTACATGTTTCGCAAAATTTTGACGAAATATTGAAAAATAGTATGACGCCATGTTGCACATAAGTATAAAGGATTCTGTTAAGATGTATACTGCAGTTGACATGGGGGTTAAAGGTCCCCGTCAATTATTAGCCTCCAGGAACACAGGAATAAAAATGTGGTATGTCAATTACAAACTGTATCATTAGATGACCCATTCTTCAATTTTTTCCATTGATACTTTCTCAATCGTTAATTCTTTTTATTTGTCTTTTTATTGTTTAATTTCACAAAATCTTGCAATACTAGCTCGTAAGTTTCCAAATTTATCCTTGCAATATAATTTATATAAATATGTTTCATTGGGCCCTGAAGGAAAAAATGTATCAATGAACTTAGTTGAATATGATATTTTATTATGAAAATTCTTTAAAATTTCTTCTCTATTCTGATTTGATTTGGTGCAGAATTTGAGAATTCCCACTGAATTTGAGTCTGTGTATGTAACTTTTCTTTGCAATTTTTCATGACGAATCTGTCGCGAAAATAGAACGAAAATGTACTTGTATATAACTTATAATTTTGTTGCGAGGTATATCCAGTGAACTGGAGAATTTGCCGTGGAACATACGTCTTGATAATTGTGAGCTCCACTCAGGCACAATGATCATTTTGGTCGTTCCACTGAATATTTGATGCAGGTCATTGGGAAGACATTAAATAGGTTTTTCTCCACTCCTTACGCTTTAATCAAAAAATTTTCGCCCAATATTGTGTAATTTTTTGACACAAGACCAATAACTATGGCCTTGAGTTAAAAATTGACTCCCCCTCCGAAACTGTTCTCAAAATATTGTGCTCCGATCATACAATTCCCAACATATTTTTAATACAACCTCCATTTGAAAAACCTCTAATCCCAAGTTGTTTTTCTTATCTCTTTATTTTCTGTTTTCTGCATTACTTATTTCATGTTACACCGCCATCTTGTTTTTCTAAGACTTTGTATAATATAACTGATATTACCTAACGCTAAAATTCGTCATGTAACAATTTTTCACTTATTCCATACGGTGCACAGCGCGGAGCAGCGCAGCGCTCGAACTTTTTTTTTATATATTCTGCGCAGGTATACCTACATTGAGACTACATAATATTTCCTTATCTAAAATTTCATTACATAAACCAATAATATATGTAAGTAGATGTAAAATCTATGCCAAATTTACCAAGGGTGTGGTGTCTACTCTGTACAAAATTCGGACATTTAGTCCAATATTACTTCTTTATTTATATATAGTTTTTAGTCTTAAAATTAGGCCTAAAAACTACCCCCTGCGATAGTGGAGGGGGGCTTTTTTTTAACATTTTTTTTTTTTTTTTTTTTTTGGTTTCACACCGTATGCATATACATATGCAGAATCAAAATTCATAAAATTAAAAAAAAAACTTTTGTTCTTTGTAAGTTCAAAAATTTTCACCGCAATTAATGTAATAAATGCCAAAGTTGAAGTACACCATTCTCAAAATTTAGCCAGCCTCTGTGGCACGTTGAATACACCAGTTTCCTTTTGATCACTGAATTTAAGCTACATCTAGCGAGGTTGTTCCATGTGGGTGTTCACTTGGGTTCGCGCCCTCATAATGCTGGCTATATTTTTCCTGCCCAACCGAGGCTGACTGTGGTCAGTGTGGGTAGCTGTTTTGCAAGTTTCCAGCGAATGGAAGGTGAAACCCCCGTCTCTAATGACCAATAGATGTTAAAGAGACGTTAAGCAAAAAAATCCTCAAAATTAAGAATTATTTTACGCAGCACAAACATTATTTGAACCATATTTCAAGGAACGCTGTATTTTTGTTACACCCTCTATATATATTATATATATCTATGTACATATTGAATTATTTATTGATGTAAATATATAATATAAATATACTTTATTATGTAATTACTTCAAAAATAATTATTTTCTTGTTTTTATTTATCATTTTTTTCTTTCTGTACACCTTATCTTAGGTGCATAAAAGTTCGTTGGAAATACATTAAAATTGGATTCTTATTTCCCAATCTTTAGAGTTCAGTTATAAGACGCAATCATTGTTACGTAAGATTAAATTCAACTTGCAATAAATACATTGTTCGAAAAGTCCCGGAACAGATTTTTCGATTTTTAACGGCTAAAGA
>CM022881.1:7472109-7492975 GCA_012654025.1 Pachypsylla venusta
TTCGATGGTACATGGTAGCAAAATGTATCTCACTAAAACTCTGATCTAGGGTTTGAAAAGTTAGGTTGCAGTCAATATAGTAAGGTATGAAAAAATTTACCCGATTTTTTTTAAATACTATCTCCAATCTTTTAATAAAAACCCTTAAAAATGGGTTCCTTGTTATATTGGCCACAAAATATTTTTTTATATATTTTATTATAAATGCTTAGCTTTTTCAAAATACGCATGATTTGAGGTTGATTTTTATTTGGCTAATATTAGGTTTCAAAATGTAATGTTCTTCTTTTGAATTTGGCNGTGAATATGATTGGTATCATGTCATCACAGGTGAATATCATTGATATCATGTCATCATAGGTGAATATGATTGGTATCATGTCATCACAGGTGAATATCATTGATATCATGTCATCATACGTGAATATGAAGAGCGCTTTAAGGCGGTTCCACCTAAAACCAGAATGGAAAGAGTTAGAAATTGAAGTTGGGGCCAATCCATATCAATTTCATATAAGAAATTAAATAATACAACTTAGGTTGAAATGTAATAGGTATATAATTGTATTTTTGTTCTGGGGACTTCAAAACATGTTTTGGCATTGAAAACTCGATATCGAAAATTTCAGCCCATTACAATACTTTCTTCTTCTTTTTTATAGATAAGGAAAGTCGTGTGATGTTCACACCAGATTTTGCTTAGATATTATTAATGCCATAGTTACCCATTTTAAAGTTCTTCAAAATTGGCTGTGTGGTTTTGTTTTTAGAGATTTGGTCCAATTGCGACGTTCTTGGTCCTGATCTGTGGGGGGGAGGGGGGCAAAAGCTAAATTTCCACAAAATACCAGAAATTGTCTCATATAATTCTGAGGTGACTGAATACCTATGTCAAATTTGATCAAAATAAGGGGGGGGGGCTCTGAATAACAGTGAATAATTAATTTTCAATACTTTGAATAATCTCTATATACTCAAGACATTTAAAAAAAAAATCGTGTGAAATTACTGAACTGTTTTCTTTTAAAAGGGATTTCTAATTAGGAGCTCTGTCGGGACCCTGACAGAGTAAACGAACGCGTGAGCCCATTTATTTAATAAAATGATTCCAGAAATTAATACGGATTTAAATTTCATCAAAATTTGTTATGTGATTTGTATTTATTTAGAGATTCGGTCCCAAAAAAGATATTCTGGGCCCTAGGGGTGTCCCTGGGGACGATATCGAGAAAAAGAATATGGGTCGTGCTTTATGTCCATAGATAACTTGTGCCAAATTTTATGAAAATTGTACTAGCGGTTTGGTTCCCAGACCTCTGCAGACGATTCCGTACGTATTTCATACGTCCCGTGTCAGACCTATTGGTTTTTTGGACCCCATGGTTTTACCAAGTTCTACGTTTTACGATGGTAAACAATGACCCAAAATAGTAAAAATATGGCCCAAAAGAAATAGGAAATGACATATTTGATTTTGATTTTGGGTTTTTGTGTTCCCGTCAAACGATTTTTTGGTCCACAAAATGTCCAAATTTTCTGCACGATTACAATAATTTATCTTCTATAGGAAGAGAAAGTAAAAATGATGGAAATACTTGAATCACTCGTTAAACCGAAAATAAATTTATAACTGAAAATCATGAAAACCGCAATTTTGTGTCAAACCGATACATAATAATCGTATCTTCATTTTGGGTTTTGGGTTCCCGTCAGACGATTTTTTAGGCCAATAAATGAATTTTTTTAATCGATTACAATACTTTATCTTCCAAAGGAAGAGAAAGTAAAAATCAGTAGATACTACAGGGTTAATGATTACCCTCTTAGATGATTATAATAATAATATTTGTATATCTGATCCCCCAAACAACTTTATACGAATGTATCCATTTAAAATTAGACATCAACAAAATACAACAATTATCTTTCGTCCCATCCAGTCTATAATACAAAAGTTACTTCCTGTAAAAGTTTCGATTAATTAGATTTCGATCAAAAGGCCATGATACACGTCAATCATGCAAAGGTTAAGCTTACACGCACACATATAACATGTGAGGCACAACATCGCAGTTTACTATTCATCCGAACATCACCGGTGATATACAAGTTGATTACAGCAAGGTGTATGTTTTGACCGCAAAAATCTATTGAAAACATGTAGAAGGCTACCACTCCCTGATCGTGCCTCAGCTAGAGATTGAACCCACAACCTTCTGTATATCTGGCGAAGCCTTGACTACCGACATTATTATACTACCGAAATTATTATTAATTTTATTTTTACTTTTTGCTTAACCGTCTCTTTATAATATCGCATGGTCATTCAAGATGGTAAGAATGACAGATTCGTAACCAGAAAGCTGTTGGTTCGAATCCAAGCGAAGACAAACAAATTTAGTAATAACATGGGGAAGTACATTGTGACAAAGCATTAGCTTTAACACAAATAAATTCCTGGTCATTCGAGACGAAAAAACATGGTCCTTGCCACTGAGCCATGATGTTCTATGGATATAGAATGAGAAAATACATCAATAATTTATTTAACTCTCATTTTTTCACAACTAACTCCATTTTCATCTGTGTTAATTTTGTGTTACACTGATGTGGTGATAATTTTTTTATTACAGGTGCGCGCGCATCTTAAAATTTCTCTCTCATCATTTTTTCAAAACGCGCCTAAAGAAGTACAACTTCAAAAATATATATATATATTTTTTTTTTCAAATAATCGAATCAGGATTCTAAATAGGTACCTCCCTGACGCAAGCCAAGTGTGATACACACTCTGCAAGGAGACGTCTGGAGGTTTATTGAATAGAATAGTTCCACTCTGATTACTGAAATTTAATATCGTGATAGTTTAAGGAGACTGGATTTGGATCACAGATTTCTGTTTAAATTTAGGCGCGAAAGGCGTTAAAGTCAAGATTTTTATTTGCACAGCCTAAACCGATATCAAGTGTTCGAAAATGAGGATTCTCAAAAAATGTGTACAAAACATTCAGAAAAAATGTCAAAATAATCTGGAGGCGAACATTTTTAGAGAGTCTAAAAATATTAAAAAGATCAAAAAATTTGGCCCCTCCAAAAATGTATACAGCGTGTCCCAGTATGACCGGTCCCCCCCTTTACTTCTTTCGACACTGATAGAAATAAAAATGTACACTTTTGATGGTTTAGGTAGATAAGAAACATTTTTTTGAACACAAGGGAACTTTTACATCAAATTTTATAATAAATACAGGGTGTAACAAAATTAAACGTTAGACCTCTCTAGCTTTAAAGATGAAAAGGAAAGTTTTTCCTTATTTTAATTGAACAAAAATTGTTCACCATTCTATTTAAATTTCCTGAGGAATCGACACATTTTCTCAATAAAAGCCACTTCCGGGGGTTGAACCTGGATCTCACCATAACCATCTAATTGGCCTATCCCTTTTCAAAATTTAAAAATTCCAAGCCGTTCAAAATTTAAGGAGGTCTGACCGGTCACTCTGCAACACGCTGTATAAAACATTCCAAATTTTACACAATTAATTGAATTGCTTAAAAGGAATACTACAGTAATCGGATATGGAGTATACGAAATCTGTGGCCTGTTCCACGAAGCAAAGTCTCACTTCGCACTTTTCAAAAAAAAAAATGGAGTGAGGAATATTTGCGTTCCACGAGGCAACTTCTTCACACTCCTCACTTCGCACTTTTCAAAAAAAAAAAAAAAAAAAAAAAAAAAAAAAAAAAAAAAAAAANGCGTTCCACGAAGCTTTTCAAAATCTTCCGCATTACAATGCTTACACTGGCCTAATGAGAAGTTGTTTACATTTTTTTCATCACGATTTCATTCTCAAAATTTACTGAATTATCTAAGTACCGATTTTATTTTTCTTCTAATTTGATTTATTTTTAGTGTTGAGTTTAGTTCCAATATTGAAAATATTCTATATTAATTAATATTCAAAAGTAAACTGAGGAGTGAAAAAGATCTTTGCAGAAAAAGACACATAATATATTACTCCTCACTTTGCAATCATAAGAGTTTCATGGAACAGAAAGTAAACAAATCAATAAAATTTACTTTGCATTATAACTCCACTTTTCAATCCGACTTTGCACTCTCAAAAACGTTCATGGAACAGAAATTGAGAAGTAGAAGTGCAAAGTTGCTTTGTGGAATAGGCCACTGGAGAAACAGGTTGCTGCGGATACCTATAAAGGTCACAAATATATTTAATACCAAGCGTGAAAAGTGTCATCAAAAAGTTGATAAAATTGAGTTTTTAGGTATGGCAAAGAAACAACTACAAATGTGCTCCCTGTTTTTAATGTTTGTACATTCCTAATAAAAATGAAATGTAATATCTGGACCTAATGGCCTGTGCTTCAATTTTAACATCCCTAACCGAGATTTTAGAAGGGGTTGTCGCGAAAGATATTTTGTTTTTTCTCTCTGGGACATTTTATTTTAAATGTGGAAAGGGGATTTTTTTTATGTGGGAAATATTAGTCATCATTTTGGTATTTTTATTATCAAAAAAGAGAGGGGATTACGGGGAATGTTTGCGTTGTAGAAGAAGAGGGATAAATTGGGAGATTTTGTATAAAGCATAAAATCATATAATGAACAGAGACTAAAAGTTAATTCAAAGTAAATCTGGAAATTCTTTCTTTTTTATACCTACTGGGTAGGTGATGTCATTTAATGATAATATATTGTCATTTGAACAACTCCGAGTTTAATGCTAAAAGCTTAGTACAAAAAAGTTAAAATATTCTAATGCTTGTAAAAGAATAGAGGGGTCAGTCGAGTGATATTTTTTAGGGCCAAAGTGATTTTCATTGAGAGCCGTATAAGCTAAGTTAGCAGGAATGATGATTTTTTGACTTAAAGATATTTTAACATCTATGCTCATTTCAGATGGTTCCCGTTAGATCACTGAAGTTAAGCAACGTCCAGCGAGGTTGTACCATGTGGGTGTTCACGTGGGTTCGCGCTCTCGTGATGCTGACTATTCTTCTGACCCAACCCAGGCTGAGTGAGATCAATGTGGGTAGCTGGTTTGCAAGTTTTCAGCGAATAGAGGGTGAAACCCCCGTCTTGAATGACCAATAGATATTAAAGAGACGTTAAACCAAATTTATTTTTTTAACCAANTTTTTTTAGAACAAAAGATGGAGGTTTTTCACTTATTCACTGGAAAATTACAAACCACCTACACACATTGGCCCAGCACTCAGCCGGCGAGATCAATGTGTGTAGATCGGCTAACATTACGAGGATTAGAACCTACGTTATCATTCCCAAACTAGGATAAAATATCGGGAACGTGCCACTGACCATGGCTTTATTTAGTTATTAATACCTTTTAAGTGTGGCTCTGTTGCTCTGTAAGAGAAAATTTGAGAAAGGGTTAAAAATGATTGGTCTGTTGTGTCCGAGAATAACTCAGTCTCCTGAGGACAGTTCAGTGTTCAGTGGCCGTGGTAATAGCTTCAACAGATAGTATCATGAGGTAAATGTTCAAATAACATTTTGAAAATACCCGTATACCTACATTTACATTAATTTTTTTTTTACAATAAAGTGAATCTTCAGAAAAAAACTCTGCCAATGTGACACCTGGGTTTATTATTTTTCTGGCCAAAAATAATAAATTTTTTGGGGGGTACCCCCCAAAAAAATTTGAGGGGGATTATCATGATGATTCCAAATCTAATTAGACTCTAAATTTAACATACTTACCAAATTTGAAGTCTCTGGCTCTTACCATTCTCTTTTTAGACAGGATTAATGAAAACCGCTTTAAAGCGGTAAAACCCGCCAGCGGTATATTTGATTGAACCCAAAAGTTTTGGAGATAGCTGAGACCCCAAATGTGACATACATATAAAATTTCAAATCTCTAGCTCTTACCATTCTCCTTTTAGACAGCNAACCCATTAATCCTGTAATCATTCCAATCTTGGAACATACCACCATCCCATCCTGTATATTTCATCATGCATGCCTAAACATTATGTTACACTAAAATGAACCCATTAATCCTGTAATCATTCCAATCTTGGAACATACCACCATCCCATCCTGTATATTTCATCATGCATGCCTAAACATTATGTTACACTAAAATGAACCCATTAATCCTGTAATCATTCCAATCTTGGAACATACCACCATCCCATCCTGTATATTTCATCATGCATGCCTAAACATTATGTTACACTAAAATGAACCCATTAATCCTGTAATCATTCCAATCTTGGAACATACCACCATCCCATCCTGTATATTTCATCATGCATGCCTAAACATTATGTTACACTAAAATGAACCCATTAATCCTGTAATCATTCCAATCTTGGAACATACCACCATCCCATCCTGTATATTTCATCATGCATGCCTAAACATTATGTTACACTAAAATGAACCCATTAATCCTGTAATCATTCCAATCTTGGAACATACCACCATCCCATCCTGTATATTTCATCATGCATGCCTAAACATTATGTTACACTAAAATGAACCCATTAATCCTGTAATCATTCCAATCTTGGAACATACCACCATCCCATCCTGTATATTTCATCATGCATGCCTAAACATTATGTTACACTAAAATGAACCCATTAATCCTGTAATCATTCCAATCTTGGAACATACCACCATCCCATCCTGTATATTTCATCATGCATGCCTAAACATTATGTTACACTAAAATGAACCCATTAATCCTGTAATCATTCCAATCTTGGAACATACCACCATCCCATCCTGTATATTTCATCATGCATGCCTAAACATTATGTTACACTAAAATGAACCCATTAATCCTGTAATCATTCCAATCTTGGAACATACCACCATCCCATCCTGTATATTTCATCATGCATGCCTAAACATTATGTTACACTAAAATGAACCCATTAATCCTGTAATCATTCCAATCTTGGAACATACCACCATCCCATCCTGTATATTTCATCATGCATGCCTAAACATTATGTTACACTAAAATGAACCCATTAATCCTGTAATCATTCCAATCTTGGAACATACCACCATCCCATCCTGTATATTTCATCATGCATGCCTAAACATTATGTTACACTAAAATGAACCCATTAATCCTGTAATCATTCCAATCTTGGAACATACCACCATCCCATCCTGTATATTTCATCATGCATGCCTAAACATTATGTTACACTAAAATGAACCCATTAATCCTGTAATCATTCCAATCTTGGAACATACCACCATCCCATCCTGTATATTTCATCATGCATGCCTAAACATTATGTTACACTAAAATGAACCCATTAATCCTGTAATCATTCTAATCTTGGAACATACCACCATCCCATCCTGTATATTTCATCATGCATGCCTAAACATTATGTTACGCTAAAATGAACCCATTAATCCTGTAATCATTCTAATCTTGGAACATACCACCATCCCATCCTGTATATTTCATCATGCATGCCTAAACATTATGTTACACTAAAATGAACTTACAGTTGACTGAAGTTTGATGAGAAAATCTAAAGGACGTCGAAATATTTCCAATAATTTTCTACTTTAAGGTCACGGGTGCATGAAACAACATTACATCAACCTCAGGGCTCTTCTTGAGAAGTTTTGTAGTAATTCAAATATAGATAGGATAGTCTATTCCAGTTTGCACCAAAAATATCATCCGCCACATCATGTCAAATAAAATTTTCAATTTTCTTTTTGTCGCATCAGTTGAGTAATTTAACCATTTTGAGGGATGATCCAATTAAAAGAAGGGAACCTCTAATTTGGTGTCGCTTGATTAATTTTTCAAATGTCTTTACGCTATGAAATCCATCGAACTCTAGGTCTTAGCTGGCTTTGTATTTACGGAGTGCTTGGCTATAAATAGGATCTTTTTTGTGTCTTAACGTCTCTTTAACATCTATTGGTCATTCAAGACGGGGGTTTTACCCTCCATTCTCTGGAAATTTGCAAACCAGCTACCCACATTGAACTCCCCAGCCTGGGTTGGGGCGAAAAAATTGCCAGCATCATGAAGACGCAAAACCACGTGGGCACGCACATGGTACAACCACGCTGGACGTTGTTTAACTTCAGTGATCCAACGAAAACTGGTGTACTCAACGTGCCATAGACGCTGGCTATAATGGGATCTTTGATAAATCGATTTATGGCTAGCTCGTTTCAAATGGAATATAAACGAAATTCGATAATGGACTAAGCGAAACATAAACGCGAGAGCAACATAATATCATTGAAGGTTGAAGCACATTTGTATCCTTCGCATTTTGGGTTCTGTGTATATGACGAAAAAGTTGATCGACAGAAAGTCCTAGATTTTTCATGTTTTCCCCTATATCTAATACTAGCTGTTTCCCGTGCTTCGCTACGGTTACAAAATTCAACAACAATTTCGAGAACGCGAAATTAAATCTTCTCAATTTTATATTTTTGGTGGAACCGACCCCCAGAGTGAACACAAATCCTATTTAGAAAATTCAATATTTTAATCAAAGATATTACTTTTTGCACTGCGGAACACCTTCGTAAAAAAGTTCAGCTTTCTCGCTCATCCCGAAGTGATATTTCTTAACTATGGGTTTTTGGTGGAACCGACCCCCAGAGTGAGCACCGCTTCTAGTTAGAAAATTTAATATTTTATTCAAGGATATGACTTTTTGTACTTCGGAACACCTTTGTATCAAATTTCAGCTTTCTCGCTCATCACGAAGTGGTACTTCTCAATTCCGATTTTTTTTGTGGTGAAAACCGTCCAAAAATAGGGGAAAAACCGGAAATTTTCATATTTTCTATTTTTTATGGGGTCCTTATATACTATTTTCGGGGGTCTGTTCTCGGTAATTTTTCGTTATCTCTTTTAGTTTGCCCAGAAAAAAATTGCAAAAAGACCCGCTAAATAGCGTCATTTTTGGCGGTAATTTGCTCCCACTTGAGCTTTAAATTTTTTCCTATCTTATTACGCTCCAATATACTAAAAGGGATCTGTTGATTATCAGTCAGTCAGTCAGTCAGTATATCAACTAGGCTTTGCGTTTTATAAGTATGGATTTTACTAAAAAGTTGCTCCCCGCAATCACCCCTCATATTATGCAAACAGGACACACAAAAAGAAAAGTTATATTGCTAATTTCTTCCAAATAAGTTATCCACAAAGACTTTTGATAGAAGTTCCCTTTAAACTTAGACCCTATAGTTAGAAGGTCTATGTAATGTACACTCCATCAAAAAGGGGATTTTAAAACAGATTAGATGATTCCTAGATATTTCTCATTGAACGTATATTTGTTATTTTATTTGAACATATTTGTTCGTTCCGCAAATACTTTCAAACTCCTTGTTCAATTTTAATGAATGTTGGTATGGGCATTAACTAAGTTCTAGGAATTAGGTTTGTGGTCCAATTGGACCCTCTTGGTACTAATGGTGACCCTTAATTTGAGTGAGCCCTATCGAAGTACTAATTGTTTGGCTCACAGGTCGCAAGCATCTTCTGAAAAGCAGGAGCTACCGAATGAGTGATTTTTTCATCAGGACAACTATCGAACTACAAATTGTTTCTCTCACAGGTCGCAAGCATCTTCTGAAAGGCAGGAGCTACCGAATGAGTGATTTTTTCATCAGGACAAATATCGAACTACAAATTGTTTCTCTCACAGGTCGCAAGCATCTTCTAAATAGCAGGAGCTACCGAATGAGTGATTTTTTTCATCAGGACACCTATCGAACTACAAATTGTTTCTCTCACAGGTCGCAAGCATCTTCTGAAAAGCTGAAAAGCAGGAGCTACCGAATGAGTGATTTTTTCATCAGGACAACTATCGAACTACTAATTGTTTCTCTCACAGGTTGCAAGCATCTTCTAAATAGCATGAGCTACGGAATAAGTGATTTTTTTCATCAGGACAACTAATATTTAAAAGATTATAGGCTTTCATGCTTGAAGTCAGTTACCTAATTCAAATCAAACTGAAATAGGTGCCGTATATAGATTGTCATGAATTACGAACCTAATAACTTATAAAAAGCGAAGTCTGGGTAAGCGTTAGTTTTCCGGTTTAATCTCCTGTTTTGCACATCACTTCCTTCAAAGGTATCAACTCAAAATACTTTTACTTTCGTTATGACCTTTTTTTAATCCCTCTATAACTTTAAAATTTCCTACTGGGTAATACCAGCTTTAAGCTTTTTTGAATAATTTTTTTCGAACTATAGAACAACTTTCTCGTTTTAAGTTGATAAAAAATAATGGTACCTATTCATTTTATGACACGTGGCAAGTTTTCTAAAAAAAAATAGCTGTAACTCAAAAACCATTAGATATTTTTGAGCTAAAAGAACCTTTTTTATGTTGAGTCAAAAGTCGATTTTTTTAATGCGTGTGACGTCACAAATAGAAGATGATGATGATTTAGCTATTAATTTTATGATATGTGACAAGTTTTCTGATAAATAGCTGTATCTCAAAAGCCATTAGAT
Organism: Pachypsylla venusta; assembly: GCA_012654025.1. Taxonomy (NCBI): domain Eukaryota; kingdom Metazoa; phylum Arthropoda; class Insecta; order Hemiptera; family Aphalaridae; genus Pachypsylla; species Pachypsylla venusta. Next base: position 7,482,638 of record CM022881.1, read on the forward strand.
ATATTTGAGCTCTGATACTTCTTGCCGTTTTAATTAAACAATGCAGACAAATGAACATACCCAAATCACCCTTCAAATTTCGGCCAAATTAACATTAGCGTCAGACAACAGCCTTACACCGTTCAACTTTCCAATTAGAGCATCAGCATTGTTTAAATAACCTGGATGTGAATCTGTTCCTGCTATCTAAATAAACCTAATGAGTCAATTTTTTTTGAATGCGTATGACGTCACAAATAGAAGATGATGATGAGGATGATTCTGGTACACAATTGGAAAAGCGAAATCAATTGAATCCTTTTTTTTTTGTTTCTTTGCATCTAATACCTACATGCATGGCCGGATTAACAATAGTAGCACTTGTAGCACGTGCTACGGGTCCCGCGCTTTAGAGGGTCCCGCGTTTTGACAACTTAGATATTTCAACATTTCTGGGTTGACAATTGAAAAAACATATCATTTTGACGGGGCCCCCAACTCTTCAAAGTATGTAGTAAAATCTAATTTAGGAAAGTACAAGTAGGTACCTACTACCTAGGAACTTAATAAATAAACGAGTATTGAAACATGAGCATTTTTTTTTTTTTAGCATGAGCGGTAACCATGTATAATCGATGTTGGTATACTCAAAATTTAATTTCACTTTTCTCTACCAGCTGTAGGTACCAGACCAAAAGGCCAAAAGATAATCAATTTTTGTACTGGCTCCAAAAAGTAGACTACTTAGACTGTGCCAGCGGGGGTGGAGGGGGCCCGCTCTGTGAAAGTGCTACGGGCCCCGCGGAAGGTTAATCCGGCCCTGCCTACATGTACTACAAGTTGCACAAGGTACTCTTGATCTGCGACAAATATAATCAAATATCAAAGGTACTTGTCGCAAACTCTGATCATTTCTATGACAATATTTTGCGAAATTGAAATATTATTTCTCATTAAAATATTATTTCTCATAAAAATAATATTTCTATGAGAAATATTATTTCTCATTAAAATATTATTTCTCATAAAAAATATTTTTCTATGAGAAATATTATTTAAGAAATATTATTTAATGTTGGTGGGTATACATTTTTATCAAATTTTGACAGTGCTAATGTGATTGCCTTGGTTTATTCAAATTTTCAATCAAAATTTTAAGTCAAATACAACTGCTCCATTTTATCGTCTATGGCAAGTTGAATACACCAGTTTCTGTAAGATCACAGAAGTTAAGCAACATCCAGCGAGGTTTTACTTTGTGGGTGACCACGTAGGTCCGCTACCTTCTGATGCTGGCTATTTCCAGACCAACCCGGGCTGGGTAAGGTCAAAGTAGGGAACTGGTACAGCAAATGAATGGTAAAACCCACGTCTCGAATTTGCCAATAAATGTTAAAAGGACGTAAATCCAGAAATGATATGCCACCTAATGACGACAAAGATTTTTTACTATATCATTGGTAATTCAATTGCATTACATGATACCATCATACTATGAATGTCCTAATTTTGATACAATCATACCAAGAATGTATTAATTTTGAGACAATCATACCAAGAATATCCTAATTTTAAGACTATCAAAACAAAAATGTCCTAATTTTGAGACTATCAAACCAAGAATGTCCTAATTTTGAGACAATCATACCATGATTTTGTCCGTATAACTTACGAACCATGGCGGGGGCGCGTTGGAGTCCCTGCAGTGTGGGAATCGGTAGCCAGAAATGTGAGATATTAATATTTCTTTTAAGATTACTATCAGCAACTATTTTTTAACCGTTTATTTTTCTCCTTATGATTTTTTTCGATTACCCTACATACACATTATTTTTGTGACTGGGATCTAACTACCAATTATTAATAACTTTACATACACTACAAAGACTGAACACTGAGAGTTGAAGAGTTTGAATTCTGAATTTGCACGTTTAAGTGAAACTGGCTTTCGACCATTTTCTTCCTCGAAGTGGATCCGTTTTGGAGCACTGGTAGTAAAAGAGTATATATAAAATATTCATGTTTCTTCATGCAAGATTTCAGCGTCCTAGCATTTTAAACTAGTTTTCGTAGAACTCTTTCTCTAAAGCGGAACTGTTTCTGAGCACTGGGTGTAAAAAAGTGGGAATATAAATATTTTTTCTAATCGTGTGCAAATATCTACTTTTACGCAAGATTTCAGTATTTTATGACTTAAAATTACATAAAAATACGTTGTATTCTCTTCCCCAAAGCGGCACGCTTAGAGCACTTATAGAATTAAAAAGTTCAAATTTTTGATTTTTCCTTTTATTTCTCTGTCAACTGCTAACTTCTGCGCTCTATATATTTGCGAAGTGCCTAAAACTTTTGATGATCAGTGAATGAATCAGTCGGTTAGTCATTATACAAAAGTGCAAACTTTGAAATTATCTATCTCTTGCCCAGGGTAATAAAAACTTTTGAAGTTTATCCCGTAGTATCGTACTATACTACGGAATGTATGTACAAATTTCAGTGACCTATCCCCTGTAGAACCGGATATCTGACGGTGTGCAAAACCCGGTGAATTGCTTCGTGTGAAGATACACTGGTGCTTGGCCCGTGCACTGCCGTGCGCTCGGATAAATATCAGTATAATGTTATACATAATATTGGCCCGTGCACTGCCGTGCGCTCGGATAAATATCAGTATAATGTTATACTGATATTTATCCGTCCGTGCCAAATTTCAAGTCTTGTACAGAACATACTCTAACCAAAGCCGACTAAAGGGTTTGGTCCCCCCTGTAGCGTCATCTCCGTGGGGGTTGCCAAAATGAACCGAATGCTAATCATAAGTATGATAATGTATCGCAGTAAGTACTAATATTTAAGTCACATCAAATTAGAAAAGAATTTTAAAATTAAATTTTACCTAACTATGCGCATGGTTGGTTATACAGTATAATACCAGAATTCCTTACATAAGGCTTGTAAGGAATTATACAGTACTAGTAGACCAGATCGTGGCGTCGCCCGCGCATATTATTTTAAATAAAATCAAATTTCGGTTTATTATTTTCAATAATCGAATAAAAAAAAATCCGTTTCTCCGCCGTACGCCGTGATGGGTGATGGGCACTTTTGCCACTTAGCGTTGACCGAGCTGGGGTCCGTGCCAAATTTCAAGTCTTTAGCATTAATAGTTTCGGCTCTACGTTGATCAAGTCACTCAGGACATTGCCTTTTATATATAAAGATAATACCATAATTCCTTACCAAAGGCTTGTAGTGCTTGAACATCCAAAATGACACAATTTTTTCAGCCAAAATATAGGAAGGAGGGTTCTTTACACCAAAACTTTTTTAAAGTAAATGAAAAAGAATGTTTACCTCCTCGCAAACTTCTGAAAAATATCGGTTTGAAAAATCTACCCTAAAGAGTATATTCTAGAATATTACTTCCAATAATTTCGGCACTTTGACTTTTTCCCTTCGCAAGATATAAGGGAGTTGGAATTTTAACCTCATCCTCAAAAATATAAGGAGTTGAAATGTTGAACTCATCCTCAAAAATATTGGGGAGTTGGAATTTTGACCTCATCCTCAAAAATATTAGGGAGTTGGAAGATACACGGGAGTTGGAATGTTGAACTCATCCTCAAAAATATTATGGAGTTGGAATTTTGACCTCATCCTCAAAAATATTAGGGAGTTGGAATGTTGAACTCATCCTCAAAAATATTAGGGAGTTGGAATGTTGACCTCATCCTCAAAAATATTAGGGAGTTGGAATGTTGACCTCATCCTCAAAAATATTAGGGAGTTGGAAGATATACGGGAGTTGGAATGTTGAACTCATCCTCAAAAATATAAGGGAGTTGGAATTTTGACCTCATCCTCAAAAATATTAGGGAGTTGGAATGTTGACCTCATCCTCAAAAATATTAGGGAGTTGGAATTTTGACCTCATCCTCAAAAATATTAGGGAGTTGGAAGATATTAGGGAGTTAGAATGTTGACCTCATCCTCATGGGCTATTTGTGTAAAGTGTATTAAGGTTAAACAGTTTTCTTTTCAAACCCTGAAAGATTAACATTTATACAAAAAACGAGAGCCTAAGCTGCGAGGGTGCCAAACCTTAGAAGTTGAAGTATTCTGATGAACATTATGGTTTAAGGAAGCTTTTCTGACCTACTTGAAATATACTTTTAGTATAGAACCCTTTATATGCAAGGAGAACGTGTAACCGACCGGTTTTGTTCTACATTTTACAACATCAATCATTCAAGTACCCTGTTCAGTAGCAAAGTAATGGTCACTGAAGTTTGAATAACCTCCAGTAACAAATCTGCTTCATTCATCATATTGATGACCTCTCAGCAAGACCATCAAATAGTAGGTACATCCTAAAGTAAAGTAGAAATTTATTCATAATCATTAGAGTAAAGAACGAGTAGCATCAACATCATGAAATCTGGACATGATCAATGATGCTCATAAAGTTACCATTTTTGGTTTTAATATTTTTTGAAAAATCCAAAATGTGCTGATGAGACTAATTATCTCTAAACAGTGGCGGCGCAAGTCTTGTTGCCCCCCCCCCCTGTGCTAACAATATTTCACAGAAACAACTTCCCGTAAATTGTGGGGTAGAGGGGTATGACATTCCCGTTATAACTATGGTCTTGTAGAATTCAAAGACTTTCATAGTCTGAAAGGACTTTACTTTTTGCCCATCATGGGTCTTGCAGACAAACCAGAACGATATTATAGTTATATATTGCCTAAAAGCAACCCCACTTTTGATCTCGAAGTATACAGATTCATGGCTGAAAGGACTTCACCTTGGTTCCATCAGGGCTTACAAAGAAATCTTGCTATTCGTTGATTCGTTGTCTAAACTCTAAAGTATGTAAGATAATGTTTGACGATTCTCCTCAGAACAAACGGTATAAGGTCGGTATTGCTTTGAGAAAATAGAGACAGAAGAAAGTGCAATAATGAATTTAAGTCTGGGATAAACAGCAGCAAGAATGAACTTGGTCTTAATAAGAGATATCAGTACTTTCATGGGCGTAATTTTTTGGAAGAGTGGTTGGAACTTGGCCTTTTTTCAATGATAATATTTTGAGAGATTTTAATTTAGATAATTTATTGTACTTCATTATACAGAGTTAGCATAATTCAATGTTAATCGTTTAACCACATAATTATTGTTTTGGGACCCATGTTCCAACAATAATTATTTGATGTCCGAAAAAGCAACCCCTGCAACCTAGAGAGCCTGAAAAAAATTAATTTTTTCTCAATATAGTTCGAATCCTGGACCGGCCAAAATAAAATTCAGAAAATACTATTTGTTTCAACAAAATGAAAAGAGATATAAAAAAATATCGGAATTAAAATATTTTCGATTTACGGCCGATTATCCGATTTTTTTATGGGAGATCATATAAAAGTATTAGAAACGGTAAGAGATATAAAAAATGGAAAATGGATGACCCTCTTGTTGCTCTTCTCACCAAAATTATCTATCGATTTCATAATATTTTATATTTTGTCTCTTTCTATTTCACCTCTCTATTTTCTTTCTTCCTTTATAATATTAAATATTTACTACCCCATTTCTGTTCCTAATCTTTGCCCTTTGTCAAAATAAATTACTTTTTTCCCAGCATTTTTTTTTTTGCATTCTCTTTTACAGGATTTTTTTTTTTTTTAAAGTGAATAGAAAACTCTGCCAAGTAACACATGGGTTTATTATTTTACTTCTTAAAAATACCCCCCCTCCCCCCAAAAAAAAGCTGGGTTGTAATTAGACCCTAAATTAGACACACATACCAAATTTCAAGTATCTCTTAAATAGCATCTCACCGCTTGGAATTTTTGAATTTTGAAGAGCTCTAGGTATGAGAAAAGATTCATCGCCAGTCGAATGGTTATAGTGAGATTCATTGAAAAAACTGTCGATTTCTCAATAATTTTAAATGGAATGGTACAAATATTTTTTGTTCAAATAAAACTACCAGAGAAAAATCATGGGCGAAGTTAGAAGGGTCTATATATTTTTTTTTTTTTACATCCTATAGAACGGTTTTATTTTAAACTTTAATGTAAAAGTTCCCTTTTTGTGTTTAAAAAAAGATTTCTCATTTAAATAAACCATGAAAACTGTACATTTGTATATTCACCAGTGTCGTCAGAGGACAAGGTCAAATCACATATTTCTCCTGGAAGATAAAAACGCGGCCTATTTTTAAAAACGGCCATTTTCGGGTAGATTTAGGTTAGTAATAAGAAACTTGAAAAAGAAAACATTAAAAAAAAAAAAAAAAAAATCTCATTCCTCTGGTCCTACTGAGAAAGAAATGAGAAGGTGTATATTATTCTTTTTCTGCTAAAATGTTTCCTTGTTTAGGTTAGTTATCACTGTTAGTCATAAATAATTAACTTTCTTCAAACTTTCTACCCGAAAATTGCCGTTTTCTAAGCTTTATAACTTTTATGAGAAAAATGAGGTTTGACTTCTAGAAGAAAAATGAGGTTACTGCTCGAACGACACAGATGAAAATAAAAATGTACACTTTTGATGGTTTAGGTAGATGAGAATTGAAATGCAATAACGGAACTTTTACATCAGAGTTTAAAATACCGTTATAAGGGTGTAACAAAATTAAAGTTTAGACCCCTCTAGCTGCGCCACTGATTATTTTTTTGAAAAAATGAAAAGCTAATTTTTTCCTTATTTCATTTGTACTTTTATTTGAACAAAAAATATTTGCACCATTCCAATTAAATTTCTTGAGATATCGAGACCTTTTGTCAATAAAAGTTACTTCCGGGGGTCGAGCCTGGATCTCACTATAACCATTCGATTGGCTATTGGCCTGTTCCTATCCCTAGAGCTTTTCAAAATTCAAAAATTCCAAGCCGTTCAAAATTTAACGGGGGGTGAACCTTTAAACATATATTAACAAAAAGGAATGTAAGGTATCAGCTCCGTACAAAAATCGTTAGACACTTTTTACAAAAGTAGGGTCTTAACTCCTCTTTGGAATGGCCGACATTATTTTTTTTCCTCGATGGACCCATTTTTAAAATTTAAATTTTTTTTCGTTTATTACTTACTTAAATATTATTTTTTCGTATGCAATTGATGGTTTATCTCTATCTAATGATGGTGTTTTATAGTGTTTTTATTTTTTGAAATATTTTTATCGCCTTTTAAAAATCGATTTAAATTGAAATTTACCAGCATCACGCTCCCATCTTTGTTTACATTTTTTATTAAAAATTTCAGTTCTTTAAAAGATCATTGGACTCTTCTCCGTGCGTTGCTCATTTATTTTGATCTTCGAGTTGAAATATTTTTATTCTTTCATTTCGACGCTTGCAATCAAGAACGTTTGGTTTAGATAGCCAAATAATTCTTATTAACGCTAGGTTGATGTTTTCCCCTAAAAGTCTGTAGGATCCAGCACTGTACATTAGAATATGCGGCGCGAAAGCTAAGACACTAATTCATTTCAAAGTGTCTAGCGTTTTCAACTCATACATTATTTCCTTGCTGGGTTCGTTTTTTCACAAACCCAGCGTGTCCCAAAATGCAGATGTAGATGAGGGTAAAATATCTCAGTGAGCCAAACACATCGTAAAATGTACTCGGAACCTAACTAAAGATGACCTGTCAAAATCAAAAGATTTGTATATAATTGTATCTCGTATTATCATTAGATAGATAGTGTTGAACATGTAAAAAACATTGTCAGCACTTGTATACGTTAACCCTTTGTTGGTCGGGTCACGAACTTTTGCAACCAGCCTGGTAGATCAAACCCTATAATCGACATTTCAGTATATTTTAGTATTTTCTTATTAATCTCACTTCGTTCGTTAATATGAACATTCTAGCTCTCACCGACCCCTTCTATCACTCAGACTGTGTACATAACTTTACTGATCTTAATGAGTCCAAAGGTTCATTACCTATTGAAAATAATAAAAAAAAATACTCAAAAACAAATTCCTTAATAAGTTGGTTAAATTGGTATACTATGGCAAGTAAAACCATAATGAAGGTTGAAAATTACTATATCTTCACTTGACTTTTTTAGTCAAGTGAAGATATAGTAATTTACAACCTTCATTAAATTCCTTAATGTTTCCATTAAAGCTTTTGTGGCTCCCTAACACATCCACATAGACATCACCAAATTCCTCTGCAGTAACTTAGAGGCCGAATTGCTAGTGCTATGGTATATCAGGAATAAGCCTTAAGAATTCTGTAACACTTTCGGAATTGTTTCAAAACTTATGCAATAAAACTCATTTGCAGCCAAAACCAGCAGAAGTAAAACATTATATGCAAGACGCTAAACTTTTCTCTAAGATAAGCCAGAAATAATTTATTAAGATCCTCGGGGCTTCTTCAAAAACAATTTTACAAGCATGAGACGCGTTTCGTTGTGCTTCAAATTTCAGCTAATAAAGAGTTACAAGGTGAAAAAGTCCAGCTTTCTTCATAAAAGAATTCAAATAGCTCTCTCTAGATTAAGACTAGGCCACACTAATTTAACTCATATCCACCTAATTTTAAATTTGGTCCCTCAATCTTGCTCTTGTGGTGGCCCTCTGTCTGTTCCCCATATACTAGTAGATTGTCCAAATTTCACAAAACAAAGGAAAACAAACAAAGGAAGACTCCCCTGAAGAAACAAATAAAGTACTCAAATTCCTTGCCATCACAAAACTCCTTAAAAAGATTTAATCCCCCAAAATCGGAACCAAAACACAGAATGGCCTTCCCAGTGTTGTTGCTCGGTGTTTTGTTATTACATTTGTTGTAATTTTTTTGAAATAATAATAAAAAAAAAAAAAAAGGTGAAAAAGTATTGATCGTAATCAAAAATATTGAAAATTAAGTCGCGCAAAAGTTTCTTATTTTACATTAATTTTGTCATTTTACTTTCCTTATCCTATAAAAGAGAAAGTATTGTAATGGGCTGAAATTTTCGATGTCGAATTTCAATGCTAAAATACGTTTTGAGGTCCTCAGAGCTCAAATCTTGAGTTTTAGCCATTGATCCGTGTGTGTGTGTGTGTGTGTGTGTGTGTGTGTGTGTGTGTGTGTCTGTCTGTCGACCTCATATTCGGTACGGACGAGTACGTCAGTTTTATAACATGGACGGCACACGAAACTTTTGGGCCAGGCGTATAGTCTTGTCAGAAATAATTTATTAAGATCCTCGGGGAATATTTTACCTGTCGCTTTTATGATAGCTTCTTATGATGGCTACATGGCCAGCTGAATCTTGATGCACGTGGATCAATTTTAACAATGTATTTAGTTTAATTTGATTAGAGATGAGAAGACTGTATCGCGGGCGGTAGGTATTTTGGAACTAATAACTAAACTTTCAAGGTGGGGAAAGATTGAAGTCAAGGAAGAGCAAATCAAATGCTTGAACCTAAATTTATACGAAACATTACATGATTATCGCAGTGGCGTAAACAGTCTGGGCGTCGCCTTAAATCTAAAATAAGAAAGTATATAGTACTGAAAGAATTCTGAATAGAATGCGACCTACAGATTATTTATCACCATCGGAATTGAGTTTACACTTAGAAGAGGAACTACTTCCCGTAGCAAACCTCCCCTAAACCCGTCTGAAAGTCACTCAACCAAGCTTTGGTAAAAAACGATGCAGAAAAAACCTTATCGGATGGGGAACTCAGAGAATGACAAGTCTGACTGCGGAGCCAAATAGATCAACAATTCACTTGTAAAAATAGTGACGGAACATTTCTTAAAGACCTTGGATAAGAAAACAAAAAATGTAATGAAATTCAAAATCTAAGGTTTTTCCAGAGACGAAAAGTAAATTCTGAAACTGTAATATATATTGTGTACAGTATGTCCCAAAAGTCCTAGCGGGGGCCCTGTAACTTTTGAATGGTTTGGAACTTTTGAATTCTGATTGATCCTAGGGATAGAAAAGGGCCATTCGATTGGTGACAGTAAAATCCACGTTCCAATCCCAGAAATGGCATTTTTTTAACAAAAGTTTCGGTTTCTCAAGAAATTTAAATGGAATGGTACCAATTTTATTTTTTAATTTAAAATTTGGAATAAAATAAAGACTAACTTTCATTTACATTTTTTTTTTTTTAAAAAAATAAATGGTACGGAAAACCGTACTAGACTTTCTCTTCCTTAATCATTCCATCAGACTACCACCGAATGCAGATTTTGTTCTTCTAAAGTTTTAAGGTCTTTAGTTATATATTTTAGTTATTGTTATATTTCTATTTTCTGTTGATGTTGACCATTCTTTTAAAAAGATTTTGCAGCCTTCGGCTGCGGACTTTGCTCTTTAGTGACAGTATTATTTTGAA
>CM022881.1:7494851-7584338 GCA_012654025.1 Pachypsylla venusta
AAGTAAACTGAGGAGTGAAAAAGTTCTTTGCAGAAAAAGACACATTTTACTCCTCACTTTGCAATCATAAAAGTTTCATGGAACAGAAAGTAAACAAATCAATGAAATTTACTTTGCATTACAACTCCACTTTTCACTCCAACTTTGCACCTCTCAAAAACGTTCATGGAACAGAAATTGAGAAGTTGGAGTGCAAAATTTGGAGTGCAAATTTATTTTGTGGAATAGGCCACCGAACTATTAAAAGTTTTGGTGTAAGTATAGAGATGTTTTTTCTTTTAATTTGGAAATTACCCTACGAATTATGCATTTGCCTCTATTCCCACGGATCCCGGTAAATTTTGTGTATATGTCCATTAAAATGAAAATACATGAAAATCCACAATGGCCTTACAAAATGAAGTAATGTGGTTTGTAAAATGCATTGAAAAGGCAATTTTGAATCTTTCAAGTATTTCCAGTATTTGAATGGCAAGTATCTTTTCTGTGTCATCAGTGATCATTGATTATTTATTTATTGTTCCCAATGTACCTAAGTATTTCTTTTTCCGGTAACCATAAGACCTCTTGGTATACTACTCCCAAAGAATAAAATAACTTTATCTCTAGGAAAAATCTATGTTAAGAAAACGTAAAGCTCTCTACTCTATTGTATACTGACGTACTCATTGACTGGTTAATTCATGAGATGGCTAAATCTACGGACTTGAAATTTGTAACAAAGTTTTCTTTCACCATGAAGATAAGAAGGAAATAATCAAAAGTTCATCTGGTAGCAATTTATCGGCGATGAAACGCTTATTACCGATAAAAGTACAGGCCAAACCTGTAAAAGATATAAAAAAATCTTGTGTGAAAAACACACAACTATCCTTATCTATAAGAAGCGGCCTCCAACCGCTAATTAGCGGTCAGCAGTATATTACACTTCAACCTAAGTTGTATTCTTCAATTTCTCGTATGAAATTGATATGAATAGGCACAATGTTCAATGTTCTAGCTATTAGCGTTCTCATTTTAAGCAGGATATACGAAAACCGCTAAAAAGTGGCATAAAATCGCCAACGGTATATTCGATTTCCAAATTATTTTGCGCTTCATGACATAAAACTGACTTGCATACCATATTTCAAGTCTCTAGCACTCTAGCCGTTCTTGAGTTATCTTGTTCACAGACAGACAGACAGACACTCGGGCAAATAGCTGAAATTCGAGATTTGGATTCTGGGTACCCCAAAACGTATTTTGACATTGAAAAATTTTCAGCCCATTACAATGCTTTCCTTTTTATAGGATAAGGAAAGTCAAAAATAATCTGGAAAGACTATATTAGGAATAATATAGCAGAATTTCTGATATTTATAACACTCTGTAATAATTTGGTGGCTTTTATTGAATTCGGTTCCAATGCAGTCCTCGATTATATATCACACAGGGAACCATGGGTAATAATTCCTTTCGGTACACTCTTTATAATAAAAGTTTTGTTTGAACAATCGTTAGTGTAAGGCATATACAGAGGGTACCAAGTGTCAGAGCATCAACATTTTTTTTTTAATCTTGTTTACTATTTTTGCGTTGGCCATATCAAACGCTGAGCGATGAATTGGACACATGCATGAGCGAAAATGACTGGAAGAGTACAGATCGAAGGAATTATTTTTGGAGCACGATCGCGACCAGCATTGTGGAAAACAAACATTCAGTACTGTGAACAGATATTTCAGAACGAATGAAAATGTCACTTCTGAATTTTATTTTCTTTAGTTAGTAGTTCATCCAAGGCTTCTATTGACAAATAGAGGGATTCAAAATATTTTTGAATGTAATATCCGAGATTCGAGTAAAGATGATAGTATTCTCCATACATTCTTTGTTCAAATAATGCACACCATACCCACTTCGTTGTTTTTATTTCCACTTAATGTGCAAGACTTCAGTCTACTTTCAATCAAAAGTTGACCGTGAGCTGACTTTGACAAGGTCATTTTTACAAATGATCAATGTTTATAAAAGAAAAAACAATAGCATATTTGACGCCAACACCCATTATTTATCAGTATGGTTTACTTCCATGCTAAACAAACGTTTGACGCTTAGTCGCTTATCGCTCTCTGTATGTCCGTTACCTTAAGGGTAGGAACAAACAGAGAGCGGTGAGCGGTGGGTGTCAGAATTAACCAAAGCCATAATGATAAGAGTCACCCAAGAAATTATTCCTTTGATCTCTTGTACTCTTCAGTTCTCTCAAAAATTTCACATTTTGCTTCCTGGTGCCAAAAATTTATTGCTCAGCGTTGACATTTAAATGCCCACGTATGATATGCTCTTACAATATCCATACTATCCAGACTAATATATAAATGCGAAAGTAACTCTGTCTGTATGTATGTTTGTGTATGTATGTATGTATGTTACGCTTTCACGCTTAAACTACTGAACCGATTTTGATGAAATTTGGTATGGAGATAGACTAAACTTTAGGAAAGGACATAGGCTACTTTTTATTGCAAAAAAGGGGGTTGAAACTATAAACGGCCATGCCTCTAAGGCGCCAAGCGAAGCGGTCGTATTCCGCTAGTATATATATATTTTAAATATACATATAATTAATAAATTCGTTCAATTGGGATACTATGTCAAGTAAAACCATATGGTAGGTTAAAAGGTTACTATATCTTCATTTTGTCAACTGAAAATATAGTACCTACTTTTAACCTACAATATAATAAATAATTTAGTTTGGTGGACTTTCAACAATACTCAGACTGTCATCTTCAGATCCGCGCTATAATAGAACGATGTGAACACTAACACAGTTTCACATCACAAAGAGTCAAGTTTAATGAAACTAGACTCTTTTACCATTCGTTTCATTCATAAATTTTTTACTTTATCTTCCCATCATACACATATACGAAGCGTAGGAAATAAAGTGTTGCATTGGTAAAAAAAACAAAAAAACCAAAAACCAAAAAACGGGTCTAGAAAAAATGTGTGTCCGTTCGTCCGCAAAAATCGTGTTCGCGTATCTACACAGCCTACCAGAAAAATAAGATAATTCAAGCCAAAACCTTAACATAGGACGGGGGTCAATTTGGGGTGACCCTTTAGCTCCAGAACCCAAGCGGCAAGCCGTATTTTAATGAAATTTAAAATAGACACTCTTCGTAATATATCTTGGGTCTCATGGGGCATTCTTCATCAGGGGGTCCTTTAAGGCCCCCCAAAGAACCACCGGATTCGGGGCACATCCCTAGAAGTGGCAATGTCACTTTGGGGCACATCTCTGGAAGTGGCAATTTCACTCCAATTTAGATGAAAATTGAAACAGATACACTTTATAACATATCATCGACAAATTTGACAGCAGCCCAAGTCTGCGAATCCAATTTTTTTTTTTTTTTTTCATAGGCTGTATTCATAGGCTGCCAAGTCCAATTAAACTAATATTTTAGTAAAGACAGCTGAGACCTGCCGAGTCTAATAAAATGAATATTTTACTAAAAAGCTCTGACAACATCCGAAGGCTGCTAAGTTGAATTAAATTAATATTTTTCTAAAGAGTTGTAGCAAAAGCCGAAGGCTGCCAAGCCCATCAAACCAATATTTTACTAAAAATCTGTGACAACAGTCAAAGGCTGCAAAATCTAATTAAATAAATATTTTACTAGCGACCAGCGACAACGGCCGAAGGCTTCCTAGTGTAATAAATAAATCATTTACCTACTAAAGATCAGGAGCAGCGACAACAGCCGAAGGCTACCAAGTCCAATTAAATTAATATTTTACTAAAGATCTGTGACAAAAGCCGAAGGCTGCCAAAACTAATTGGAAATATGTTTTTCTGCTATAAATGAAATAATAATAATATGCTCAATACAGAGCAGAGACAACAAACAGTCGAGGGTTGCAAATTTTAGTTGAAACAAGGAAGATAAATCTTTGTTTTGTTTTTGGTCGCTATTGAGTCACTCCGGGGCCAAGTCACGGATGATTACTAGATTGAGTTGTTGCCGCGTACTGTTCAAAACACAACACACTGATATGTAAACCATTTCTTCCTTTTTACTCCCCATAAATTTTCTAATATTTTGATGCGTTTTAGGTGTGTCAAATAATTGTGGCTGGTTTCTCACGTCAAGTTGCTGAAATGTCCAAAATATTTCAAGNGCAACCGTGTTTCCCATCTCCTTTTACAACTAGGTTGCCATCAGCTACTTCATAGTCCTCACAAGTCGGAGTACAACCCAAAAAAGAAAACAATATGTGAAGGTGTAGAATCCCCGGGCGACCTTCCATTCGACTGCGCACCAAAACCGAAAATGGAAAATCTCTTAACACCTCAATTTCCACTTTTTCAAATTTATATTATTTAGGTATTATTATTCTTTTAATTATTATTTTATTATATCCTACAGCTCAATAAAGGAAATAAATTGAGGAGTAGGATATAATAAAATAAAAAAACAAACGGGAACTGGTCTATTCCACGTGCCATAGACGCTGGCAGTTCATTGTTGGTTTTTTATTTTCACAAGATCAACTTCGGCCAAGAAGAAAGTTGCCCTCACCACCCCCTGTCAAAATTTTATCTTTTACGTTTTTGTACAATATAAACAGATTAGCAACGTTGGAAATATGGCAACTGCCCACAGGGCCTCCAGCTTTTTAAATTTAGAATAGATAAGATGGGATACCAGGTAACATACTAGGTACCTAGACTGGACCGACTAGATTGTAGAAACCGCAGGGCCAGCAATCTCTTTGATGCACGTTTTCTTCTTTCTTCCCGACACTGAAAACAGACTTCAATAGGCGCCGCGCTAAACCTCTGTTTTGATTTATGGAAGAAGAAAAAGAAGACGAGTACGGCAGAAATGTGGAACTTGGGGGNGGGGGGGGGGGGGGGGGGTTGACGTTTCTTTCATTTCAGTTGATGCTTCTGATTTTACATAGAAATATAAAAATGCAGTTTCTGTAACGCCAATTATTGAGGGCATTAGGGTGCAGTTAGTTTCACCACCTGAAAAGGCCTCACGCTATAAAAAAGCTCGCGAGAAGTTAATTTTCTTCTTAATATTTATGGGGCTTACCACCCTGTATAAAAGTACATTTTTGCTTCTTACAACAGGAAAATCGTCTAATATTTTTAATTACTGTTTATCACAATCGTTCCTTCTGTCACACCTCAATCCCCCACGTCTATTATACATGTTTCAACGTTCAATGTACTTAATTCTTGCAATTCCCACCTCTGCCTCTTTTAGCTAGCAATATTCAAGGTGATATACAACTATTCCTTTTAGATAAATCTACGAATGTCGTTTCAACTTCCTGGTGTCTCTTTTAACATTGGCGGGAAAGCCCGATAAAGTACAGTTTTTTTAGGACTAATTTGCTTGAAATCTATGTATCTTGTTATCAGTGACCATAGAGCTCCCTCTGGAACACTCGTCAAATGTGAATTTCGTTCAGTAATATGTTTTTCAAATATCAGAAAATGTTTCCGTGCCGGAAATTCACAGAACAGGACATCTGTGAGTAATCTCGTCTATCGTATCGAGAGCAACTTTCTCCACAAAGCTTGTACTGGGAGCCATGGCTAAGTCCTGAAAGTTGGTCTCCTGCTACGATTCCCATCGAACACTAATATAAGACCTTTGTAAAAATTCTTTTCCACTTTTCATGTAAATATTCATTGACATGCATTAGACTTTTTTTTTACTTTCTAAGTACATTATAATGATAATGTCTTCCCACAGCTAGTCCATTTCTCTCAAGAAGGTTCCGTTCTATATTTTTTTCATTTTTCTCAATTTCATGCTATCGTTTATAAATTATAGCCTTTGTTTGGAAAATAGTTATATATAAAAAAAGTTTATAATGAGGGGTTTGTATTTTCTAATTATTAGTACATTATTAGAAGTAGATGTTTTACCCTTTTAGGTGATGTATTCCTACATCTGGTGGCCTAATTTCTAAATCTTATAGAGAGACTTAAAAGAATTCTAAAATATTTATAGATCATTGATAAAAATAACAATGTTGATAATTCATCAAAGCGCTGCGCTGCCAGCATTCGTAAATATGAATATACTGAAGAACTGTTACCACTTTATTATTATTATTCATTTCCGTTAAGACCTGCCTTGATGTACAGTGCTGAAACATGGCCGATGAAGAAAACCCAGGAAGACAAATTGAATGTAACGGAAATGAAAATGTTGAGATGGATGTGCGGAGTTACTCGAAGGGATGAAATAAGAAATACTTACATCAGGAATACAGTTAAAGTGACGGAGATATCAAAGAAAATACAAGAAAGAAGATTACAGTGGTTAGGACATGTGGAAAGGAGATATGATTATATTGGGAAGGTGGTGAGAAAAATGAATGTTGGAGGAAAGCGAAATAAAGGAAGACCAAAGAAAAGGTGGATGAATAATATTGAACAAGACCTGAAAGAAAAAGAACTGAATATAGAAATTGCCCAACTAGAGCGGAATGGCGGAGACTGACGAGAAATGTCGACCCCACTTGAGTAGGAAAAGACTTAGTAAAAGAAGAAGAAGCCTCTTTAAAATCTATTGGTCATTCAAGACGGGGGTTTTACCATCCATTCCTGGAAACTTACAAACCAGCTACCCACATTGACCTCACCCAGCCTGAGTTGGGCCGGAAAAATAGCCAACATCACGAAGGCGCGACACGCGACACCCACTCGCTGGGCGTTGCTTAACTTCAGTGATCTATCAGGAACTGGTGTATTCAACGTGACATAGACGCTAGCTAGAGAATTTTATAATATGGCCCTAAGTTAACTTTTCTATTCGTTCGCATAGGCATGGAGTATAAAATCATCAACACGTAATGTTAAATACCTATAAGTATTTCAGTTTTCTGTTTCCCCCCTTCAAAAATTTCTTCCCTGTTTCCGACTATTGATGAGGCCAAAACCCCTTCAGGATTGTAGTGATGTTCAGTTAGGTAAGTTCAGTATTCCCCACTAATCGATCATTTCTCTTGACGATTTCTATCATAATTTTAATAAAAAGTATTTTGTAACTTTGGTCCTATGTATTAAATTTTGAGAAATATATTTTTTAAATTTAGATTTTCGTCGGATCCAATGAGAAAATCTATTATTAGGTTACATGTTTCTTCTATTTCCTCCAAGATTTATATCATTTTCTTACACATTACAAATCTGCCCAAAGGCTGATGGTTAATTTAAAAGAATGTATTAATATTTATTTTATTCAAATTAGAATACTTATTTTGGTATACCTACCAATGAAACCAAATTTGAAAAATGATCTTATGACCGTAGAATAGAATAACACATTACAAATACCAAAGTAGAAACCAAAAAAACCTAAGCAACTAAAACACCAGTTAGGCCTCTGGCAAAATATTTTTAATTTGTATTTATGACTGGAATACTTAGATTTTTTTAAAAAATAGAAGGTATGGAAGGCTACCCAAAAAAGAGGTGAAGTGAAATTGTTAAAGATTTGGTAATTTAAAATAAACTTTTAACTTATGACAGATGAAAAAAGAAGAAGAAAAAAAAAATCATTATAAATTGTTAGGGCCATTATGTATTCATAGAAATCTTTTGAAGTTTTAACACCATAGGGTAAATGCTCTATTATCGCCTTTTTTTCAATGTATTTATTTTTCTTTGTGTTAAGTTCTTTGTAATATGGAGAGGTTTCTGCTGAAGAAGAAGATTAATTGATTGAAAAATTAAACGTTATTTAATACAAATAATTATGACACGATTGAATAGATAACCTCCTAAGCTCCCTAGAACTTCTGAGGAGGTATGGTTCTTCTCCTCCTAAAACACCCCAAGTAGAAATGACCGGTGAAGGACGGCACCCCGCGGCCCAATCTATAACCCACGAGACATTCACCCACACATCTCGTCCCCCGGTTCGATTCTCATAGTAAGCTAACTATTTAGCTTACTATGAGGATGAACAATATATATATTTTTTTTCATATCCTCTGTGTCTATCCATTCTAAATCATACTTATTAAATAAGAAATATTTTTTCTGGTGTATTGTTCTCCATCCACGTTTTTTCCTTGCTTATTGCCTTCAGTCTGTCCACCTCGCTCTTTAAATTCCTTAAAACGATGCACGCGATACACTGTACGATAAATTTCGATTCATTCTGCGAAAACCACATCGTGTGTAGTCAGTATAAGCATTAATTTTATGGGACCTAATTAGCTCAGTTTATTTCGTTACGATGGAACGAGTGTCGGCGTTTCGAGCTTAGAGTAATGACGAATTATTTTTATGACACAAATACGAGTACAATTCGTTATTATTTTATTATTAATACCAGTACACTGATGTCTACCTCCCATTCTGTTCAAGGTGCATCTACCCGAATACTTGAAAAAACCCTCAAGGTAATTGATAGATGATAAAAGAAATGATAAAACAAAGCCAGCCATGACTCTAAAAACTTTATCTTTGATTTTGATCTTAATTCATCTTGCAGCTTTTGATTAGTTGTTTAAATCAGGTTCTTCTTGTTGCCAAGTTTGGTTTATAAGGGGAGGGGCTAAACCTTCTCTATGAAACAAGTACCTTAGAACTTGGATGATACAAAAATATAAGGATACTTAATTTTTTTTTTAAATGGGGGGGTCTTGCCGAGGTGTTGGGTAAAGTTTAAAGTTAAGCTTCTTACCAATATTTGTCCATTTGAGCTCCTCTTGATGAACCTTTACTTTTGGTTTATTATTTTCAATATTGATGAACCTTTACTTTTGGTTTATTATTTTCAATATTTATTTAATGCTGCTATCAGGGTTCCATATCCATACACGATGTATAGCAAAGGAACCCTAGTATTAGGTTGTCCGTCTTTACTAAACGCAACCCTCACTTCATATACTGCCTTACTGATAAACTACGTAGAAACTTGAAATTTGGAATACAGTGTTTCTTATAATGTAAGTATTTACAATGTAAGAAAATCATTAAAGTTTGAGCGGAAGCATGAACATCACACATTCCGAGTCCTTAAAAAGAAGAAAAGAAAATATTGTAATATTTTGAAATTTTTGATTTTTTACTTTTGGTTTATTATTTTCAATAATGATGAACCTTTACTTTTGGTTTATTATTTTCTATAATGATGAACCTCTACTTTTGGTTTATTATTTTCAATAATGATGAACCTTTACTTTTGGTTTATTATTTTCAATAATGATGAACCTTTACTTTTGGTTTATTATTTTCAATAATGATGAACCTTTACTTTTGGTGTATTATTTTCAATAATGATGAACCTTTACTTTTGGTTTATTATTTTCAATAATGATGAACCTTTACTTTTGGTTTATTATTTTCAATAATGATGAACCATTACTTTTGGTTTATTATTTTCAATAATGATGAACCTTTACTTTTGGTTTATTATTTTCAATAATGATGAACCTTTACTTTTGGGCACAAAAATAAAACGCCAAAATTTGATATTTCACGTTTCAAGGTACGTAGAATCCAAAAATCAAATAGAATATAAAAATGCGATTGTCCACCGTCCGTCATGATGGTCTTTTTTGCCACTTAGCGTTGACCGATTTTGTTAAAATTTGGTTCCATACGGTACTGTGCACTGAAACTTTATATAGGGTTCCATACTAACTTTTTAGTGCGGTGTATGTGGTATTGGGGCGGAAAATCGAATTCTACGTACCTTGTAACGTAAAATATTAGATTTTGAGGCGGGATGATTTTTAACCAGTAAAATAATAAACGCTCGTTGCAAAATGGTCTTTATCATTAGAACTCTTATTATGCATTATATCTAATTGTATATCTATTTGTATTATATTATAATATAATGTATTATATCTAATTTTATAATTATAGCTATTATTATTATATCTATTAATAATAGCTCTTTATTATTATTAGAGTATACGTGGTTAATATGATCCACTTTTTTGGGACACCCTGTATAAAACAGGATAATGCCACACTATTGATGATGATGAATGGATGTTTAATCGTCGACTATTACCCTTTTTTCTCTTTTGATGTACATATCTCCCTCCCACCATTCTGGATCACAGGTGGGTTACAGTTGATAAAATATAAAAACAAATAATTCTATTTTCTCCTGGCATGGGGTCTCAATTTATTTTAAAATATAAAAAATTCGAATTGATACATAATTGAATTCTTATTGAAGTCATTTCTCGCTCCATCGTCAAAATCAAATTTGTGCCTCAGAATGGTTTACCTTCCCCCCCAACTTTTTTTTTTGTTTTTGAAGGAACAAAAATGATATTTTATCCCTCTAATGCTTATTTTGTGAGGGCCTCCTGTGGTGATAAACCCTGGAGGTTATCAAATATTATAAGTTCTTTCTGAATGATCATATTTTGTATTATATATAAAGAGAGAGAGGAAAAGGTTATGTTTTCATAATAATTATACTTTAAAAAGCCATTCCTCGACGTGTTCTACAATCTACAGCCTCCTCGTCCTCACACCCTCCAACAAACTCAAATTTGTGAATTTCTCCCTTTTCCGTAAGTAATATTTTGCCTCCCCTTTTCTGTGTTACACTTGTTTGAATTAGTTTTTGCATGTTCAAATTATATTTTGGAGTGTGTCCCATACACCTATAAGAGCATCTGTTGATCTTGATTAACCGAAATGGGACTGCAGAGTGAGGCAATCTCAGTGAGAGGCACGATAACATAACTCCCCAAGAGTGAATGTGATTGCATTTTTTTAAGTGGTACAAATTTTTCCATTTGTGAAAACAGGAAAAAGTTAAAAAAAAGAAAAAAGAAAAAGACAAGTTTGTCTGTAACTTTTTCCTGTTTTCACAAACGGAAAAAGTTACAGACAAACTTGTCCCTCGTCTTCCCACTGACGACCAAAATGTCGTCTTTGGAGCAGCAAAAAACTTTTATTTGGCGTCAAATAAATAAGTATTTCTCGCTCTATTGACTTCCGGAAGAATTAAGCATAAGCAAAGATGTGTGTTGTTATGCTATAAGTTGAGTATGAGGCTGTCTGAGTGTATCCTTAGATTTCCAAAATACCTTTATTATACGACACGTAGATAAGTATTTCTCTCTCTATTGACTTCCAGAAGAATTAAGTATAAGCAAATCTGTGTGTTGTTTTGCTATAAGTTGAGTATGAGGCTGTCTGAGTGTATCCTTTGATTTCCAAAATACCTTTATTATACGACACGTAGATAAGTATTTCTCTCTCTATTGACTTCCAGAAGAATTAAGTATAAGCAAATATGTGTGTTGTTATGCTATAAGTTGAGTATGAGGCTGTCTGAGTGTATCCTTAGATTTCCAAAATACCTTTATTATACGACACGTAGATAATTATTTCTCTCTCTATTTACTTCCAGAAGAACTAAGCATAAGCAAAGATGTGTGTTGTTATGCTATAAGTTTAGTATGAGGCTGTCTGAGTGTATCCTTAGATTTCCAAAATACCTTTATTATACGACACGTAGATAAGTATTTCTCGCTCTATTGACTTTCAGAAGAACTAAGTATAAGCAAAGATGTGCGTTGTTATGCTATAAGTTGAGTATGAGGCTGTCTGATTGTATCCTTAGATTTCCAAAATACCTTTATTATACGACACGTAGATAAGTATTTCTCGCTCTATTGACTTCCAGAAGAATTAAGTATAAGCAAAGATGTGTGTTAGCCAGCTTCTATGGCACGTTGAATACACCAGTTCCCGATAGATTACTGAAGTTAAGCAACGTCCCGCGAGGTTGTTTCATGTGGGTGTTCACGTGGGTTCGCGCCCTCGTGATGCTGGCTATTTTTCCAGCCCAACCTAGGCTGGGTGGGGTAAATGTGGGTAGCTGGTTTGCAAGTTTCCAGCGAATGGAGGGTGAAACCCCAGTCTTGAATGACCAGTAGATGTTAAGGAGACGTTAATCCAAATTAAAAAAAAAAAAAACGTGTGTTGTTATGCTAATATTAGTTGATTATGAGGCTGTCTGAGTGTATCCTTAGATTTCCGGGGGTATGATCAAGTATATGTCTGTGAGTGTGAGTGATGGAAATATATACCCTGATATTATTCATTAATTTGTTTATACATAATTAAATTGATAAAGTGGGTTGTGATATATTGACGGTTTTGTGTAGGTAGATGACTATAAATTAATCAATAAAACTACTGTGGGTAAATTGGCCATCATTGATTAAGGCAAATGTTCCGCCTCTATCTTCCGAAAAAGCAAAAGGACGAGGTCGGGAGATTGCAGCACATAATTCAGGAACCTAATCTTAAATTAGAATTTCTATTAGATTCTAATATTAACTAATTTGTATTGAGATTCACCTCCTATTAGGAGCTGGGTTTGCGTTAGAATGTACGTTAATATATTTTTTTAACATTGAGGTTAGATTTGGTTAGACGTCTCCGTGGCAGAGTACGCATCACACTCGGCTTGCATCAAGGAGGTTTCGGGTTCGATTCCTGGTGGGGTCGAAAATTTGATAAAGATTTTTTCAAAAATTTCTACATTCTCTGGTTGTGTTTGGGGGTAACTCACCCTCCTGAGGACAATTGAGTAGCTATGGTAGGTAATAGCTACTCAATTGTCCTCAGGAAATTGTTAAAGTGTAGCTTAGACTTATAGTGATATTGGAGTGATTATTGAGAATACCTTGTAATGCTATAATGCCTACTAAAATTGTGACATAATAACACAAAGAAATTAATATAAATTTTTCACAGTTTAGATTTGGTTCAACTCAGACAGTTTGAACCGGCTTCTTTCAAGATTTTAGTATTAGTAATTCTCGATGATTTTTAGAGTAACTTTCGGATATAATTTATGTTAACTACGTGGCGTCCCAGAGCGGACTCCCATCCGATTACTCAACACAATCAAATTTGCTTAAGTTCAGTGGTCTGAAGAGAATTGATGTAACTATCGCAATTAGATATCAAAGGTAAATCCTTAGCTTCATTCTGAGAATAGTATATTTACAAAAACCTTGCTTTCATTTTCCTGATTTTGTATATTTAAAAAAAAAATTACATCTTGAGGCTTTATTGTCAGATGCTAACCATATATTGTATAAAATTGACGTCAACTGAGCTACCGAAGTACCGAACATTTAGAGTGGAATGTTAAAGTTTATAAATCAAACATGCTTGTTAGAAGTTGGACAACCTGTACATTGGACTCTAAAATAGGACAATTTCCTGTAAGTGCGGTGTAATCTTTAATTTAGTGGCATTTAATAGTGTCTATTGGCGATTTCCACATGTTTTCCTGTCTAAAAAAGGTCCATTATAAAACTGTTTTATAAGCGCAACCGTTGGGGTTGCATGTCTACAACATTGGATACACGTTTTAAACTTTAGCAGATGCAGGTGCACTCAGTCCAGACGGAGCGTTGCACTGAGGATATTGTGGAAATACCGCACCATATGGCCCGGGATGTCACATTCTTGCGGACTTAAAAACTATAACCGTACCTCTCAGTTCCTTGGTATTTTGTCCCAAAGGTTTACTTCAGGTTCACTTCAACGTTACTAAACTTCAGTGATCTGACGGAAAGTGGAGTTTCCAACTTAGTAATTCGATAATGGTTCACACAGTCATCTATACTTATAAAACGCAAAGCCATGTTGGTATACTAACTGACTGACTGATAATCAACGTAGCTCCACGATGGCTTAAACTAGAGATTTGAAAATTGGTACACAGATCCCTTTTAGTATGTCGGTGCGTAATAATAAAGAATTCGAAAGTTCAAGTGGAAGCAAGTTACCGGCAAAAATGATGCTTTTTAGAGGGTTTCTTTGCAATTTTTTCTGGCCAAACTGAAGGAGAATACGAAAAATGACCGAGAATGGACCCCCAAAAAATAGTATATAAGGACCCCATAAAAATATAAAAAGTGAAAATTCCGGTTGTTGCCCGATTTATGAACCGTTTTCACCACCGAAAAATCGGAATTGAGAAGTGCCACTTCGGGAGAATGTCGAAATTCTATACAAAGGTGCTCCGCAGTACAAACAGTAATAGGCCGTGCTCATCAAAAATCCATAAATGAGAAGGACCACATAGGGATGAGCGAGAAAGCTGAAATTTAATACGAAGGTGTTTCGCAGTTCAAAAAATAATATACTTGAGTAAAATATTGAGCCATGCCAACTCTGGGGGTTAGTTCCAACAAAATCCAAATCGATTTTTTTGTTTAATTTCGTAATCTGAAATCGTTTTTCGGATTAAAACAGTCCTGTGTGTAGACAAACACACCGAACTAGAATTTTTTCTTTAAATTTAGATCGATTACTTTAAGATAGAGCAATAAATTCAACTGTCATGTCCAGGTACAGGTACCTAACATTGTCTTAACATAAAAAGTAAAGCTTGTGTACAGTTTTGATGTATTTATGAACATAATTCGAGGGGACACCTGTTTGAAATTTTAAATTGCTAGTAGCAGTCTTTCAAAATAATAGTATAGGCATATTCAAATTAAAGAAAATAAAATATTGTCTAGAAACAGATTGTATATCTAGGTAAGGGCTGGCGTATATATAACTTTGGAAGTGACTACAAAAGCTTACGCTACTAAGTGCGACTGCTCCCAATGAATGTAGGCAAATGAAATCTCGTTCATGTAAGCGTATAACATACAGGGTGTCACAAAAGTCCGAGACCAACTGAATTTCTTTTGAACGACTTTATGTCGAGTTTTGAAATTTTGCATGGTATTATATCCCAAAATTATTCCTGATGGTGTAACTAATTTTTCAGGGGCCGGTCCCATGTGCCCCCCCCCCCACATGGTTAAATACGAACCCCTATCTTGTGATACATTTTCAGAAAGACAATATTAGAATTAGAAGTACTTTGCGATAAAAATTACACGTATAACTTGTTCGGTTTCAAAATGGCGGCCATTTGAAATTTCCAAGATATGACTTCCAAGAGTGTCTAAAACTAGGCGAATTTTTTGCAATGGGATATTGAATGATTGCATAGAACACCAATGTTGAGGAGCCTGCTTTTCAGACAAAATTTGCCTAGTTTTAGACACTTCGCCTACTTTTAGAAATAATTCGCCTAGTTTTAGCCATTCTTGAAAGTCATATCTTGGAAATTTCAATTGGCCGCCATTTTGAAACCAAACACGCTAGACGTAAAAATTTTTTTTGTAGTACTTCTAGTTCTATTGTCTTTCTGAAAATGTATCACAAGATGGAGGTTCGTATTTAAAAAACAAAAGTTGGACCCCCTGGGGGCCACGTGGGACCCGCCCCTGAAAAATTGGTCACACCATCAGATGGCTTAATTTGGGATATAATAGCATGCAAAATTTGAAAACTCCACATAAAGCCGTTCAAAAGATATTCAGGTGGTCTCGGACTTTTGGGACACCCTGTGTAAACGAGGGTCCATTAACCTAATACATTTTGGGCGTAACAATATCGCGGACGACCGCGATAAAGCGAGTAACTGTAAATCTATAAAAAAATTGAATTAATTTATTTTTACTATTTTACAGGGGTGATCAATAAGTACCCAGTGTATAGATGCCCCCCTTTAGTGGAAGGTAGGTAATTACTATGGACAAGAGATGTAATGAGGACAAGAGATGTAATGGAGATTCATTTGGATCTGTCGCTGGGCGTACTATGAGCCGTCAGAAGTAGTCGCTCCAAAGGATGACCAGTGGAAGCATATCCTTTTATGACTTAACAAAAAGTATATTTTTTATGCTTCTTAGTAAACAAGTACAATTTAAATTATTTTGTTCACAGACAGAGGTTCTGACACACTCACGGACAAATGACTGAAAGACTGAAATTCGAGTTCAGGGTTCTGGGGACCTCAAACTCGACATGGAAAATTTCAAAACATTACAATACTTTCCTTTTTATAAGATAAGGAAAGTAAAAATAGAATCCTTTTCAATGAGAATATTTAGGTATTTTGTTTTTTAAAATCTTTAGGATAAGGAAAGTAAAAATAGAGTCCTTTTCAATGAGAATATTTAGGTATTTTGTTTTTCAAAATCTTTAGGATAAGGAAAGTAAAAATAGAATCCTTTTCAATGACATGCGCGGGTATAGCCCTCTTGTTTTTTTTGGGGGGGGGGGCACGGTTGTACAATATACTTAATAGAAAATTTGGAGGGGAGAGGGGTGGGGACTCGTAACCCAGGGCTTGGGGGTTCGAGTCCTGGGCAGTACTTTGTAATGCGATTTTTATCGAGGTACGATACCTAATTTGTTAAAAGCTGTTAAGAGCTTACCACAAATATCTTTCACAAGGGTGATAAGCGATTTTATAAGGGTGATGAGGAAAAAAAAGTGCCTTGACGGATGACAGAATTTTTGAATTTTTTTTATTTAGGTACGTATTTCGTGATTAGGTATAATGAAATTTGAGAAATTTCGTGATTAGGTGTAATGAAATTTGAGAAATTTCGTGATTAGGTATAATGAAATTTGAGAGTACGTGATTAGGTATAATGAAATTTGAGAGTACGTGATTAGGTATAATGAAATTTGAGAAACATTCTATTTAGTCTTAGGGTTGGGAATTATTTAGGAGCCCGTGCCCCCCTTTTAATTGGATAAAAGACACAGCGGATCATCATTCATTTGATTTTTTTTTTTTTTTAATTTTACGTGATTAGGTATAATGAAATTTGAGAAACATCGCCCGCTTAAAAAAAACTGGGAGCACGTGCCCCCCGTTCCCTCCCCTATATCCGCGCATGTTCAGTGAGAATATTTAGGTATTTTGTTTTTCAAAATCTTTAGGGTAAGAAAAGTAAAAATAGAATCCTTTTCAATGAAAATATTTAGGTATTTTGTTTTTCAAAATCTTTAGGATAAGGAAAGTAAAAATAGAGTCCCTTTCAATGAGAATATTTAGGTATTTTGGTTTTCAAAATCTTTAGGATAAGGAAATTAAAAATAGAATCCTTTTCAATGAGAATATTTAGGTATTTTGGTTTTCAAAATCTTTAGGATAAGGAAAGTAAAAATAGTATCCTTTCAAATGAGAATATTTAGGTATTTTGTTTTTCAAAATCTTTGGGATAAGGAAATTAAAAATAGAATCCTTTTCAATGAGAATATTTAGGTATTTTGGTTTTCAAAATCTTTATGATAAGGAAAGTAAAAATAGTATCCTTTCAAATGAGAATATTTAGGTATTTTGTTTTTCAAAATCTTTGGGATAAGGAAAGTAAAAATAGAATCCCTTTCAATGAGAATATTTAGGTATTTTATTTTTCAAAATCTTTGGGATAAGGAAATTAAAAATAGAATCCTTTTCAATGAGAATATTTAGGTATTTTGGTTTTCAAAATCTTTAGGATAAGGAAAGTAAGAATAGTATCCTTTTCAATGAGAATATTTAGGTATTTTGTTTTTCAAAATCTTTAGGATAAGGAAAGTAAAAATAGAATCCTTTTCAATGAGAATATTTAGGTATTTTGTTTTTCAAAATCTTTAGGATAAGGAAAGTAAAAATAGAATCCTTTTCAATGAGAATATTTAGGTATTTTGTTTTTCAAAATCTTTAGGATAAGGAAAGTAAAAATAGAATCCTTTTCAATGAGAATATTTAGGTATTTTGTTTTTCAAAATCTTTAGGATAAGGAAAGTAAAAATAGAATCCTTTTCAATGAGAATATTTAGGTATTTTGTTTTTCAAAATCTTTAGGATAAGAAAAGTAAAAATAGAATCCTTTTCAATGAGAATATTTAGGTATTTTGTTTTTCAAAATCTTTAGGATAAAGAAAGTAAAAATAGAATCCTTTTTAATGAGAATATTTAGGTATTCTATTTTTCAAAATCTTTTGCGGGGTGTTCATCTTGGCATTATATAGATTCCAAAAAAAACAATTGAACATAGCTCGAGACTCGAACTCAGTAGGTCTGGAAAACCCTGTATAGAGATCCATAACCCCCACGTGATAACAATAGTGCTCAGTAGGTTTGGAGCACCCTGTATAGAGATCTATAACCCCCACGTGATAACAATAGTGGTCAGTAGGTTTGGAGCACCCTGTATAGAGATCCATAACCCCCACGTGATAACAATAGTGGTCAGTAGATTTGGAGCACCCTGTATAGAGATCCATAACCCCCACGTGATAACAATAGTGGTCAGTAGGTTTGGAGCACCCTGTATAGAGATCCATAACCCCACGTGATATCAATAGTGGTCAGTAGGTCTGGTACACCCTGTATAGAGATCCAAAACCCCCACGTGATCGCAATAGTGGTCAGTTGGTCTGGAACACCCTGTATAGAGATCCATAACCCCCACGTGATAACTTTATAGATTTCCTCTTTCATCTTTCTTACTCCGAGATAACATTAAAAAAAATCCCAAAAGTTTTAAACTCTTTCGAAAGTTCTTTGTAAAACTTAAATTGCGAAAGTTTCAAAAAAAAATAGATGAAGGAGAGATAAGTTAAAAACGATACTGGTTTATAGCGTGTCACAAAAATGCTGACCTTGCGCAGGCTACATCACGCATTTTAATTGGAACTATATCCCTACGAGCCGCCTGAGAACAATGAATTGGATATACAGGGTGGTTCTCAATTTGTGAATCACTCTTATACCTCGAGAACCGCTTGGAATTTTAAGATATATTAAATGGCGCTCTTTTTTATTTTTTAGCAATTATTTATTTGGTGTGTTCAAAATTTGCAAAATTGGAAATTTTGACCTTAACTTATGATATTTAAAGAAATAAAAAATATTTTAAATCAGCATCAAATTTTAAGTCGATTTGACTATTTACACTTAATTTTTACTTTTGCAAATTGTGGCAAAAATTGCATCTGTTAGAAGTGACTTGAAACACAGAAATGTGAACTTTTGCAACAGAAACTTTGCAAATTTTGAACACACCAATTGCTAAAAGTGACCTTTTTTGAGCTCTAATATTACGTGGATAAAAAAAAATATGTGTGTTTTTCAGACACCCTGTATTTTAAAAAATAAATTAATTGATTATACCTACTTGGGTTTTACCTACCTATACTAAACTTTATAATCCAAAATAGGCGGAGATGATAACTGAATATTCTCAGGCAATATATTCGTCTTTTAATCGATGGAAATTTATTAAAAGTAGTTAAAAAAGGCGTTCTCATAGAGATTTGATTTTGTGGGAAAATTAGAGATAGAGTGTGTGATCATCCCTAGAAACCCCAATCACTGGGTTCTACTGTA
Source organism: Pachypsylla venusta (assembly GCA_012654025.1). Lineage (NCBI taxonomy): Eukaryota > Metazoa > Arthropoda > Insecta > Hemiptera > Aphalaridae > Pachypsylla > Pachypsylla venusta. The sequence continues at coordinate 7,514,117 of CM022881.1, forward strand.
CCAAGTGGTAACATTTTTACTAGTGACCCACATGCGCTGTTATAGCCATATTATTTCTTTTTTTGGGGGGGGGGCACAATCGCACAATATACCTAATAGAATAATTGGAGGGGGAGGGTCTCGTAACAAAGAGACCGGTGGTTCGAGTCCTGGGCAATACTTTTTAATACAATGTTGATCGAGGTACGATACCTAATTTCTTAAAAGCTGTGGGATGCAGAGCGTACCACAAATACCTTTCATAAGGGTGATAAGTCATTTTATAAGCGTGATGTCGAAAAAAAGTGCCATGAAGGATGACAGAATTTTTGAACATTTTTTATTTACGTACCTATTTCTATTTAGTCTTAGGATTGGGAATTATTTAGGGGCCCGTGCCCCTCTCAATGGGATAAATTCATTTGAATTTTTTTAAAAAAATTAACGTGATTAGGTATAATGAAATTTGGTAAATTAAAACCGCCCGATTAAAAAAACTTGGGGAGCACGCGCCCCCCGGCCCCTCCCCTAAATCCGCATATGTTGATGGGCCAATATGCACTAAAACTTATCACCTAATCCTATTTTTATAATGGATGTCCCATATCAGAATTAAACAAATACGAAGAAGGCGCTGATGTGCTATCATGGTACAAAAACACAAAAGACACTTGTTCGTGTTAAAACTAATGCCTGCACTTCGATTTGTCAATTGGTGTAAGATTAATATATTTACAATATACCTCTTATTATAAGTGGTAAAAGAGTCCTCGAGGGAGATTTCGTAAGACCATTTTGGGTGTAGGCAATATTTTTCCATGGCAATTCGGAGATCTTAGTATAAGTACTATCCTTCGTCTCAAACCCCAACGCCTTGAAAATTGAGTTAATAGACTACAAAGCACATAGTTCAAAAGATCCGAAGGTTTCGACTCCGAGGGGAAGAAATGCTAGAATATTGCATTGTCAAAACTTACTTTTTGTGCTAATCAAAACATTTTAAAGGCCACTGCACTACTAGTTCCATGATTTTTAGTTGAACTGGCCATCAATGGCCCCACGTGACCCCATAGGTGTCCAATCATAAACTAATCAAACATATAAGTGTATGAACATAATAAATGTCAAAATATTTTTTGAATTCGGACAAGGCATCCGAGACCTATATTGGAGAATGAACAGACAGACGTTTAAAGAATAATCGAGGAGCTAAAACTAGACTTCGCTTAATACAAAGTTATATCATAGAAACTATTACCAAAAAGTAGTGATTACCTCTAATTTAACTTTAGTACTTTCAAAACACTGAAGTTATACAACGTCGCTTGTGTTAATTAGGTGTTCCGATAGTGACCAAGAGTACCGTTCAAATTAGAGGTAGCAGTTCAGAGAAGAGAAACACAAAAAAACAGTTCCATCACAGCATTACAAGGTTAATTAAATAATAAATGTTATATATATATTTTATTATTGTTCTTTTCACCTGGATTATTAATTATTTTATTGACTTTAACTATGACTTGTTTTTTTCGAGCTTTCCGATTTTTTCTTGCTTAACGTCTCTTTAACAGTTTTTTTTTTTTAATTTGGCTTAACGTCTCTTTAATATCTATTGGTCATTCAAGGCGGGGGTATCACCTTCTATTCGCTGGAAAATTGCAAAACAGCTACCCATATTGACCTCACTCAGCCTGGGTGGGCCGAAAAAATAGCCAGCATCACGAGTGCGCGAACCCACGTGGACACCCACATGGAACAACCTCGCTGGACGTTGCTTAACTTCAGTGATCTAATGGGAACTGGTGTATTCAACGTGCCATAGACGATCTATTGGTCATTTGAGACTACTATTTTACACTCTATTGGCTGGAAACATACAAACCAGCTAACAACTTTGGTCCTTTCCAGCTAAGCTGGAAATAGCCATCACGGGGACGCGAGCCTATACAGTTAATAGTGATCCACTTAAGAGTGATCCAAGGGGAACTGGTGTATTGAAAGAACCTGGCTAAAGCTTTCCGATCAATCGATAGAATGAACCCCGATTAAACGCTTAATCGATTTATTTGTAAAAATAATAGTTACATTGTTCTACCAATCCCTTGTTCTGACCCTGTGGATGAGGTAATAGCTTTTGTTCTCTCACAGAAAAGACTAATTAAAATCATCTCTCTCTTTCTCTGAGAACTTAAAATTGTAATTAATAAATAAAAAAAAAACATCGAGACCTCTGTTTATGGCCTGCCACAGAAAATCTTCCCAGAACCTCTTTGCCACTGAAGACCTATTAATAATATATATTTTTATAGTTTATTTCTTTAGGATCAGTAACGCCTTCTCTATGTTGAGGTCAGGGCTAAGAAGCTCCTGGGTACAGCCCTCTTTATAAAATATAAATAAAGAGTAGTGACCTTTATTGTGTGCTATAGGATTATTATTTTGGGCTGTTTTTCTTATATCTGCATACTATCAATCATCGCTAAGTGTCAAATATGCTATTGAAGAGGGATAAACAATTTTTTTATTCAATATTTGGATTTTACGTCCTTTGAAATAATATACCAGGGAAGACCATAACGTGGCTCACAAGCCGCTTGCGGTTCCCAAGTCGATCTTTTGCGATTTTTTAATGCATCACCTGGAAAAGTTGTTTTGATAGGTTTATTTGAATTAAGAAAAAAATCTCATTGGCACACTTGTCCCGAATGATAGTTCACAGTTTCAGCAATATAGCATTTTTCGTCTGGTTTGTGAGAGGCATAAATGTTAAAAGTATTGTGCGTGTGTTGGCAATTTCCAAAGCTCACTGAGACCCCAAATATGACATACATACCAAATTTCAAGTCTCTGGCTCCTACCATTTTTTTTTTAAACAAGATTATTGAAAACCGCTAAAAACGGTAAAAACCGCACTCGGTATATTTGATTGTACCCAAAAGTTCTGAAGCTCACTGAGACCCCAAATATGACATACATACCAAATTTCAAGTCTCTGGCTCTTACTATTCTCTTTTTAGACAGAAATAATGAAAAAAAACGCTTAAAACTAAACTTTCAAATCCAAAAATGGAATAAAAGAATCCGTTCGACTGCCGCGCCGCCCTTCGTACCCTGTACACCGCACGCCATCCACCGTGATGTTCACTTTTGCAACTTAGCGTTGACCGATTTAGAAGAAATTTGGTAGTAGGTCCAATTGGGGGGTTCTAATTGCTCCCCACAAATTTCCGTTACTGTGATGGACAAAAGTTTATTCGATTTTTGAAATCTTTGTACCATGAAACGTAAAATATCAAATTTAGAGGGTGGGGCTATTTTTTCCCTGACAAAAATAATGAATCATTAAAGTATGTTTACCTGATGTAATTGATCGGAGAGTCACGGTCCGATATCTTAAATTTTGTCGCGACAACTCAAACCGAGGAAATTTTAGATGGCCGTTTACTTCTTATTTTAGGACATTTTCTGCACAGGTATGGCCAGCCATTCGAGAGTTCGAAAACGGAACGGGTAAAATAAAATTCAAAAAATACTAAAAAGTCAGATTGGCCGTGCCTCTAAGGCCTCTGGCGAAACGTTTAAATCTCTGTAAAGGTTGCAATATACAGGGTGGACACAAACCCATACTCTCGTCTTTCAAATTCCATTGTCTTTGAAAAACAAAAATAGCAATATAAGAATCGTAGAGAAGCACGGGCGAAACAGCTAGTTACATAATTCATTCTCTTCTCATAAATATTGATGAACCCAGTATTAGCGCTCCGCCCGCCAAGTCAAATACAATTAGCGTTGCACAAGTGATACCTATTCAAGTCAGAAAGTGCACTTTTCAGGTCCCTCCACAGGAGAAATATTTAGAGTCTCTTTTGTTGAATATTTCATAATCGGATGGGTATATGATGAAAATAAGTCAATAATTCGAACCAAAAAGATACGGGAATACCGAAAAAAGACTTCTCAAAATGGTAATTTTTACACTATTTTAGTCTAGTTTTTTTTAATTTTTACACTATTTTAGTCATCTTTTTGTACGTAGATGGGCTACAGTAAAACCAACCGAAAAAAAAGCGTGACGTGAAGTAATATATCACTTGTGCAACGCTCATTGTATTTGACTTGGCAGACGGAGTGCTGCCGCGCTTCCCAATTAAAGATTTGATAGAGCCTTATAGCCAAAACTGTAAGAGATATCGAACCGTTTTCTAGTTATGGACGATTTTTCGATTTTCGACTAAATTCGGCCCGTTGCGTTCCGAAATCTTAAAATTTTTCGCTACAACATATCAACTAAAAGTTTTAGGAGGCCTTTTAAACATTAATTTTCGACATGGGTTGCAAAAAACTGTACAATCCTTTTTGAAATACGGCCAAATCTTTAGGGGAAATCATAGAATACTATATTATATTAACACGGGAACGGACATGCCTCTAAGGCGAATCAGGAGTAGCCTGGTATTTTTTAATAAATTGCTTTATCATTATTTTTTTAATAAAAATGATATGATTTGACGGAAATGACAATTAAAATAAATCTGAATAATTTATTTAAAAAGAGAATGTTTATATTTAATGGAAAAAGTTATAAGAAAAATTATTGTACCATTGGAATATCATTCATTTTTGTCTACAACAAAAAACTTTGAGCAACTGTTAGAATCCCGTTGTTGTTTTCGTAGCTCTAAAGCGAGACACTAACTCAAAATTTCAAGTCATCTGAACAGAAAATTTCCAAGTGTTCCAAAAATATGTTCAAATTTTCAAAAAAAAATTGTGTCCAAGAAAGCTATGGACATATTTGTGACGTCAGGCGTATACGTGTAAAAAAATGAAAAATGCGCATAACTCAAAAACAAAGCTTTTATTAAAAAGTTGAAGGGGATATTTTTCGTAGGTTTGTGGCACCTAAAATCAGCCCCTTAATATTGTCCTCGTTAACTGGGACACCCTGTGCATCGTGTCCCCAAATTACCGGTCTCTCACCTTAAATTTAGAACGAGTTGGATTATTTGAATTTTCAAATACTCTAAGAATAGAGGAAAAGGTCCATGGCTAATCGAATGGTTAAGGTGAGATCCAAGTTCCCTGGGAGTAACTTTCATTGACAAAAAGTGTCGATTTCTCAATAAATTTAAATGGAATGGTACGACTATTTTTTGTTCAAATGAAAGCCCAGAAAAGATAATGACAAGCTTTCCTCTTCATTTTTTTCAAAAAAATAATCGTGGCGGACTCGGGAGGTCTAAAGTATATTCGACTCACTTAGGTGAGTCGACTCGGCTCATCAAGGCGAGCGACTCTCGACTCTCGGTCCACTCGCGTCGTGTGACAATTTTAAAAACAGCTTATTTGATCGGAATAACTAATAAAATAACAATTTTATTATATTAGTTATTCTGATATAATAATAACTAATATAATAACAAAAAAAAANAAAAAAAAAAAAAAAAAAAAAAAAAAAAAAAAAAAAAAAAAAACAGAACATAATAACACCGAAAGTCGCCAAAATTCTTCAAAATCAATCGTCACCAGATTAAAAGAACATTCCCAGTCACTGAAATTGGGAAGTGTGTTTTGTTTGTTGCGTAAACAATAAACACCCAGAAAAATGGAATTTTCTGATTTTATGATAACCTATCGCGCCTCGTGATGCTGGCTATTTTCCCGGCCGAACCCTGGTTGGGTAAGGTCATTCAATGAGGGACCCACATTTTGGGTAGCTGATTTGCAAGTTTCTATCGAATGAACAATGGATGTTAAAGAGACGTTAACGCCCAACTCGTGAGTGAGTCGACTCACGAGTCGAGTCGTGGATGACAGGCACATCCCTATGCAGTACGTATAGCAGTGTTTGTTTGAGTTTCAAAAAAGGTTTCTCATCTACTAAAATTATCAAAGTGTACATTTTTATTATCATCACTGTCTTAAGAGAATTACAAATCCTATTTTTCTCCTGGAAGTTAAAAATAGGCCGTTTAGTAAACGGCCATTTTCAGCTATAGCTATGAATTCTGAATTAAGGTGATTATATGTAGGGCAAACAGTAATAATTAACCTAAATAAAGAAAAAAATTAGCGAAAAAAAAACAAACATTAACTTTTCGTTTCTCTCACAGCCAGAGGAATGAGAAAATTTCAGTGCTATAACATAATATATGAAATAACTTTCATTCTAAAACTAGTTATTTCTTTTTTCACTAAAATGTTTCCTCATTTAGGTTAGTTCCTAAATTCCCACCTTACTTCACATTCAAGTTTAAAACAAACACCGTTACACAGGGTGTTACATCCTATAAATCGACAATTCTTAAATGGCCCTTGATTATTTTTTTGAAGAAAATGAAATTTATTTTGTTTTAATTGGAATTTTATTTGATCAAAATATATATATATCATCCTACTTAAATTTCTTGAGAAATTGAGACTCTTCTTGTCAATAGAAGTCACTACCGGTGGTCAAACCTGGATCTCACCATAACAATTCGATTGGTCATAGCCCTACTATTCTTATCCCTAGAGATTTTCAAAATTAAAATATTCCAAGCCGTCCAAAAGTTAAGGGGAGGGTGACCGGTCGTTGAGGGATATACTGTATAAACATAGAGACATTTACCTAACATAATAATTTAACTAACCTAACTTCTAAAGTTCTGAAGGGTAAGCACAACTCCTTTAATTCTACCGATGCATTTTTTGGAGCAAATTTGAAGGCGATCCAAAATAAAAAATAAGACATTTCATTTGAAGGCGATCCAAAATAAGACATTTCATTACAAGTCCCAGCCATTATTTCAGTGAAAATAATTTAAAAATCTTTCATAAAAAGAGGTTTCTGGTAAAACTTTGGTAATGTGTAATATGTTTTGTATTCATAGAGTAGTCCACCTTTATTTTTATAGAAACTCTGAGGAATAAATGGAACCCTTGTTGTTACAAAGTCTATTACGAAGCCGTAATCTTCCATTATATCTCTTAAGTCTTTGATTTTCCCCAAAGTAAGTTTTGCATCCTGCTTGTTCATTAATTGAATCTCATCCATGAATTCTTTGGGAACTTTCTGAAAAATTCAGATATGTTTAAAGGAAATGACATATATATTACGGATTACCCCAAACAAAAGGGGTAGAAAACGTATGTAGGTATAGTCAAATAGTCATATATAGATTGCATGATCTATGTGAAATATCGATTGCATGATGTATATGAAATATCGATTGTATGATGTATGTGAAATATCAATTGCATGATGTATGTGAAATATGGATTGCATTATGTATGTGAAATATTGATTGCATGATCTATGTGAAATATCGATTGCATGATGTATGTGAAATATCGATTGCATGATCTATGTGAAATATCGATTGCATGATCTATGTGAAATAGGTATCGTTTGCATGGTCTATGTGAAATATCGATTCCATGATGTATGTGAAATATCGATTGCATGATCTATGTGAAATATCGATTGCATGATCTATGTGAAATATTAATTGCTTTCTTGCTGAATGTGAAATATTGATTGCTTAATGTATGTGAAATATCGATTACATGTGAAATAACGATTGCATGATCTAGGAATGTGAAACATGGATTGCATGATCTATGTGAAATATCGATTGCATGATCTATTTGAAATATCGATTGCATGATCTATGTGAAATATCGATTGCATGATCTATTTGAAATATCGATTGCATGATATGTGGAATATCGATTGCATGATCTATTTGAAATATCGATTGCATGATCTATGTGAAATATCGATTGCTTGATGCATGTGGTAAAACTTGACCTCACTTTTTTGGACAAACTTTTACTGACTGCCTCCAATAAAGATGACTTGAAAAAGTATAAAGTGAGTAGTTACTTTAGATTAGGATACGGTATTGTGTTCCAGAGATCACTGGAAGACATAAGTAGGAATGCTTTTTAGGAGTATATGCAAATGATTCAAATGAAAAATATTTTTTTAAAAAAGAAATTTTGCTGGACAAATTTGATTTCCGAATAAATAATGCAATTTAGATATATCTAATGTTTAGCATTTTGTGAACTAAAAAAATCGGAAAATCTTTGTCTAATGCTACAAATAGATAGGTATAAATAAATGGTATGGAAAACCGTACTAGACCTTCTGTAAGGAACATCCTTCTGTCAGACTACCATCGAATGTAGATGTTGCTCTTCTAAAGTTTGAAGTCTATTAGTGATATTATTATTATTACTGACGTTGACCTTTATTCTAAAAAGATTTTGCACCAATAATTTCGCTGTGTTCTACCTCATTACCTGAAATGACATACGATTACTTTTCAATTCTTTGAATGATCCGGTAGTATTTTTCAAATCTTTGAATGATATACAGAAAACTTCATTTTCTCTGTCTTGTTTTCTTTTAAAGAAAGTCATATATGGCCAAAGGACATTTTCACATTCTTTAATAGTATTATGTGTGAATGCACCATTTTTTGTTAAGACATCAACATGAAATCCCCTTAAAGGGATTCCATATTGATCTCTTTCCACCACAGCTCTAGTTGGTTCTAGCAGTTTATATTTCACTGTTGTTTCCAAGAGTGAGCAGTAGGGTTTTCCAAGAAACCATAAAAATTCGACAGTCTTTTCATTGGTATATGCATTTACAGATATTGCAGCCATGTAATTCTTGTTTTCTTCCAAAATTTCGATGGACCACAATCCGTTTTTGAAATCTGAAAGTGAAAATAGTATGATGAAATTAGACATCAGGGGTTTCCTATATCAATAATAATTTCAGATCATAAGGAGGATGACATAGTATCTCAATAGGACGAACATTTTGGAAGAATATGGATTTAGGGCCATATTCTAAAACTCCACTCAAGTGTGAGTTGTCACTCCGACTACAAATTAGCAAAGTGGCCACTCGCACTTTTCAAATTTCTGTTTTTATTTTATAATAAAATTACATGTAATTTCTATTGTCAGAACATTTTTTAAAATACAAATCAGACACTCAAGTGACAGTGTCCACTCTCAACTCGCTTTCAAGTGGAGTTTTAGAATATGACCCTAGTCTGTTTTCCTTTTCCATTATTTTGTTTATCAGTATGTAGGTTGTTGTATAGTATTGAGATTCAATTTTTTTTACCTAATAACAATTTATAATGAGTTTTTGGACTGCTGTACGCCGCCCGAAAATCCCAAAAATCGAAAATTTTGCCGAAATAATTTCTCAGAGTGATTTTTGTTATTATAGATACCCATCAAAATAATACATCTATGATATTCCTGCCCTTCAGAAAACAAAAAAGAAAGATTTTTTTTTTTTTTTAAGTCTGAAAAACAATCGCTTGTTTTTGATACGGTTATAATTGAAAAGTTTTTTGTAGTTGTGTGTGAATGAATTTATTAGCCAACGTCTATGGCACATACTGTTCCCGTTAGATCACTGAAACTGATCACGCCCAGCATGGTTGTAACATTTTGGGTGTCCACGAAGATTCGCGCCCCCGCGCCCTCGTTTTTCTGACTCAACCCAGGCTGGGTGAGGTCAATCTGGGTAGCTGGTTTGCAAGTTTCCAGCGAATGGAGGGTAAAACCCCCGTCTTGAATGACCAACAGATGTTAAAGAGACGTTAACCCAAATTTAAAAAAAATATATATATTTTCTATAACTTTCACAATAGAGGAGAAGCATAGAATCCCACTTGATTCGCTCAACTAATGTGAAGGAGAAACTGACCTGCATTGTGAGCTTCATCGATCATCACTATTTTTGATTCCAAACGTCTTGCAGGATCAAAATCATTTTCAATATAACTAATGTGAAGGAGAAACTGACCTGCATTGTGAGCTTTATCGATCATCACTATTTTTGATTCCAAACGTCTTGCAGGATCAAAATCATTTTCAATATAACTAATGTGAAGGAGAAACTGACCTGCATTGTGAGCTTTATCGATCATCACTATTTTTGATTCCAAACGTCTTTCAGGATCAAAATCATTTTCAATATCTATCACAAGATAACCTAATCTAATGTTCTTTGCTTGACGCAACGAAATTTTTATAACGCCTGAAAACAATAAGCCACTAATTGGTATTATTATACAGATTAGGTTGGATCGAAAAAAAAATCGTATTTTACCATATTTACTCGTTTCCAAATATGTTTAATTTGTCATATTTGGACCTTGGAGGAAAAAATCAGGAAACTCTAAAAAAATGCAAAGAAATTTGAGATATTAGGTAAATTTTCTTTCTTCTTTATAAAGGTTTGGTTATGGAAAATGGGAAAAATCAACAACAAGAGAAAGATTTCTCTATTAAAAAAATCTTTTTTGGAAACAAGATTACATAACAAAAGAAAATTTAATGTCTCAAATTTCTTTGCATTTTTTTTTAGATTTTCCTGATTTTTTCCTCCAAGGTCCAAATATAGCCAATGCCTCAAATCTCACTTTTTCAGAAAGCTGAGTTTTTTTTTTTCAACCGTTTACATAGTTTTTCAATAGATTTACTTTTCGTTTCTGTATTTTTAACTCTTTTTTTAAAAAAAAAAAAATAGTTCAAATCACAAATTTTCGAATTTTCTCAACCTCTTTGCGGTAGATGTGGAATATTAACGAGTTTTACATTTTTTGAAAATCCGTCCATTGTACCACTACATATAATTTGCCATTGTGAATTAATTGTTCTGATTGCGCTTATTTCTCATTTTAATTCTTTCGAAGGATGTTTTTATTGGTGTCATTATACAGTCCCAACAATCGAAAAATTTGTTTTTTTACTTTCCTTATCAATAATAATAAAACTCAATGTACCTATCAATCGATGTATGTATTTATCACTAATTGTTTATGTTTAGCCATAATCTGGAACAACAGGTATCATAACTCAAAAATGTCAAACCGTTTTCTAGTTAGGTACCTATAGTTATTTTTTGGTCCAATTCAGTAGGTTAAGGACAGATAGCATGAAATGTGAAACATAATTTATCAACTTAAAAACTTAAATATGGTTGAGAAAATAATGGAAAAATTAAATTGAACCCTGTCGAAGCAGGGGGTACAAATGCTAGTCTTAATATAAAAATCAGAAATTTGTGTGTAACAATGTATCTATGTGGTAGGGGTTGTATGTAACAATAACAGAACCTACCGCAGCCCAGCAAATTGATGGGAATGACCCCCCAAAAATCATGGTCTTATCAGATCTAAAATATGTCAATCCGTTTTTGAGTTACGGCCAATTTTCTAAATTATTCCAAAATCGGACACTCACGGTCTGATATCTGAAATTTTGTCACGACAACATATCAACTCAAAACAAGAAAGTTTTAGGTGGCTCTTTAGTCCTTATGTTGGGACATTTTCCGAGTTCGAGAGTTCAAAACAGGGAACGGATAAAATAAAATTTAGAAGATACTAAAAAGTCCGAGTGTCCCTGCCTCTAAGGCGCCTGGCGAAACATTTAAATCTTGGTATTTAAAGATTGCTATATGCAGGGTGGACACAAACCAATACCCATCCCCCGCCCTCCCTAAAAAAATTCCATTTACTTTGTAAAACAAAACTTTCTGAAATTTTAGATGTAGAGTTTTCAATGTCAAACACGTTTTGGTGTCCCTAGGGCCTAAATCTTGAGTTTCAGCCCAAAATGTGTTCTGGTATTGAAAACTTAACATGGAATATTTCAGCCCATTTCAATCATTTCTTTTCTACAGGATGAGAAAAGTAAAATCTACCAATGTGACAAGTTGGGTTTATTATTTTACTGACTATAGAAATGTTTACGTTTCAAGGTACGTAGAATCCGAAAATAGGATAAAAATTACATTCGTCAACCGCTATGTACATTTATTTTTGTTCAACATGGCAAAAATTTCGTTCAGAAAATACGGCAGACTAACAGTATTTTTATTTAGTTTTTGGATTGTACGTACCTTGAAACGTGCAATATCAAACTTTGAGAGGGGGATTTTTTTTTCGTGACGATTTTAATGATTTACTAATGAAAAAAAGTGTGGGTGATACTGTTGTGTCCCAAATAAAAATCCTCGTGTTTCTCAGGAAATACAAACCAGGACATAATTGTAACTTAAAAAGATTGAATCATTTGATTTCTCAGAAAATACTAACCTAGGACAAAATTGTAACTTAAAAAGATTGGATCATTCGATTTCTCAGGAAATACTAACCTAGGACATAATTGTAACTTAAAAAGATTGGATCATTTGATTTTGATTGTTTCACGTGATCTAAAATCAAATTTGATGGTTTTGCAATTCCAGGGCTCAGATAAATGCTCTTTTGTAGTGTTGGATATTTGGATGTTTGTGTGTTAACAATTTGTTTGAGGCTTTCCATAAGTTGAGCAACAGGATGTCCAGGCGATGGAAACTTATGTTGGAAAGTGTGGAAATACATATAAAAACATGGTTTTTTGGACCTCTTATAATTTGAATAAAGCCTGTAAATGATAGATAATACTTAGGTTAATTTGGAATACTATATGTCAAGTAAAACCATATGATATAGTATTTTATCTGCCTTAACAGTCAAGTGAAGATATAGTATTTTATCTGCCTTAAGATAATAATTTGTTATTATCTGGAGGCATAAGAAAATAATCATATCCCGCTTTGATTATACAAGTTTGAAAAAAGGGTACGGAAAACCGTACTAAACTTTATCTTTCTTTATTCTAGAAATTTGGTAGGCTCCAGATGATGTCGCAGGTATTTGATGATAATATTATATCAATTAGCAGTGGCAGCCTTCGGCTGTTGTCACAGCTCTCTAGTAAAATTATTATATGAATCAGATTTTTTTCAGCCATGGGCTGTTGTCGCAGCCCTATAATGAAAAAAAATTGAATTTCAAACAAATTTTCGTCGAATACATCCATACTCGGACACCCCCCATTCTTTGACTCGACTAGACTGATAAATAAATAATTATAATTAGTGTTTTCGGTAAGAGTTTTGTTTTAATTTATTAAAAAGTTAATATTTTTTAACACTTATAATTATCATGTTATTCAAAGATTTAAACAAGTAATATACCTACAAAATTTCAGCTTTCTAGAGGTATGGAGGGTGCCGCTAAAGCGACACAAGGTCCGCGGGGATTTTTTTTTATAAAAATCTCGAGTTAATTCCAAAGGGAACTCAAATATAAAATCCCACCTCTTAGAGTTCAACACAGTGGCCGTGATAAGCGCGAGGTGGAAAAAGGAGAAGAATTTTTTTTTTTTGAATTTTTGAAAATTTTCGTCGTGCTCGTAAAAGGCATTCCCATTATTCCCATTGATGGACAAAGGTAAATTAAAAGTTAAACTTCATCAATTGCACGTGCCAACGACGAATATGAAAAAAATGTCCAAAAAAAAGTTTATTTCAAAAGGGGTCAGAATTGAAAGTAAAGATACCTACAAACTGGGTTTACCGTGCTATATAGAACGCTGGTTTTGTTTTTATTGGCGTTGCAAAACTAGCGTTTTGCTTGATAATTTTATACATATATACAGTATGTCCCAGAAGTCCTGCCCGGTGCCCATATCTTTTGAACCGCTTGGAATTTTGGAATTCTGTTTGTTTCTAGGGATAGAAAAGGGCCCATGGCCATTCGAATGGTAATATCAGCATCCAGGTTCGAATCCCGGAAGTGGCTTTTTTTGACCCAAAGAGTCGATTTCTCTGGAAATTTAAATGGAATGGTACAAATGTTTTTTTGAAAAATAAAAGTGTCAATAAAATAAGGAATATTCCCATTTTTGCTTTTTCAAAAAAATAATCAGGGGCAGAGCTAGTGGGGTTCAAAACCAAAAATTGTTACACCCTGTATAACGAAAACCGAATATTATTTTGATGTAGAAATTCGTTAAGGGTGGCTCAAAAAAGGTTTTCCATCTACATAAGTAATAAAAATAACAACTTTTAAGTTTTATTAGCGCCGTAGGTCGGGAAAACCAAATCTCGTATTTCTACGAGAGGTTAAAATGACGACTTTTAGGGTTAGAAGGTCTGAATTAAGTATATGATTTAAGACTTAAAATGGGGAGTGGATTAAATAAGGAACCATTTTAGCCCAAAAAAATAATTACTAACCCTCACAATCATTTGCATTAATTAATTTTTAATGAGAAAATTTCAATGGAAAAACTGCATATTATTTGAAGTGTTCTTAATATGCAGTTTTTCCATTGAAATTTTCTCATTAATACGGCTCTGTTGCGAATGAGTGTAAGGGTTAGTATTTATTTTTTTGGGCTAATATGGTTCCTTATCGAGGCCAATCCCCATTTTAAGTCTTAAATCGTATACTTACTTCAGACCTTCTAACCCAAAATAATCAAAAAAAAAAAACGATTCAACTCCTTTGATTCGAAAACTTACGTCGTAAAATCAGTGACAGTATCATACGGATTCTCTGCTATAATTTTTGAAATTATTGAATCCACATCGTCTTTGAATGCATTCAATTCGTTTTCACTTGCAAAATTGACTGTATAATTAATTTTTTTACCCCAAAAAGGCATTTCAAGTGTTTCATCATATATATAGTGGGCATTTAATGGACACCCAAATTCAATTTCTGCAGACTGCATAGGTTTGCATAGGGATGAACCGCAGCAACTTGATATAACGTCTGGAAATTAAAGAATATTCTTGGTAACTTCAACACCACCCCTCCATCGTTAATCAACTCAGTAATCGCTAGTATCCAAAGTACCGAATTCTTGAATTTCATTTTTCTAACAATGTGAGGTCTAGTTTTAAAATAATTTTTGTTCACAGGGATTCGGATCCAGGAAGTCTGCATGTTCATAGAAATTACATTGAGTAGACTTACCATTAAGCGCAAATGAAATCACTAATATTAGTAAATACATTTTCTTAGATTTCCAACAGAAGTAGTAAATACATGTGACCATCAGCAAGACAACACTTCCATTGAATAACACTAATATTTGTAAGCACTATATTAAGTATGTCTGAATGGCGAATATTGGCGTGAGTAATTTATCAACCTTCTGACAACTGCTTTGGCAGAGGAAAGGGATGTTAACACACTACAGTCTGGCCAGTTATCTTACAATTATCTATTTCGGTACTAACCATTTTTATACAGGGTGTCCCAAAAGTCCGAGACCACTTAAATATCTTTTAAACGGCTTTATGAGGAAATTTTGAATTTTGCATGGTATTATATCCCAAACTGAACTACCTGATGCTGTTACCAATTTTTCAGGGGCTGGTCCCAAGTGGCCCCAGGGGGTCCAACTCTTGTTTTTTTAAAGGCTTTTATTTGACTTACTATGTATGTATATTTGTTGTTAAATTTTAGAAAATAAATTTAACCCAATTCCTATTGTCCGATTGAGCTGAAATTTGGCACAGTGGTAGATCTTCGATGACAATTGAATGTGGTTTGGTTTTAGTTGGGGTCATTTAGTTACGGCCACTTTTCTGGCGATTTTTTTTTAAAAAAACAGAAATTTTTCGAATTTTGGCCAATATCTCAAGATTTGTCGCGACAACATATCAACTCAAAGCGAGAAAGTTTTAGGTGACATCTTAATCCTTCATTTAGGACATATTTTGCAAAATTGTGGCTAGTCATTCCAGGGTTACAGATTAGAATCCGGGATTGGACAAAATAAAATTTAGACAATACTAATTGTTTAGCCAAAACGGTAAGAGATATAGAAAAACTGATAGGAATGGACCTCCCCAAAACCTTAGACTTAGATTCCAGAAACATTATCTATGTTCAAATATATACAACCGTTTTCGAGTTACGGCCGATTTTTCGATTTTTGAATGGAAATTCAAACTTTTGCACAATTTTGTCCGATATAAATAAAATTTTGTACAAAAGCGGTTAGAGCCGATAAAATGTATGGAAAATCATAGAATGCTATTAGAACAATTGATGGGAATGGACTCCCCCCCAACCAAAGACCCCAGTAAATTTATCAAACTCTACAACCGGCCGAGGTACGGCCGATTTTCTGATTTCTTATAAGAAAAGAATACTATTAGAAACGGTAAGAGATATGGAACAATTGATAGGAATGGACCCCTCCAAACCAAAGACTGGGACCCGAGTAAAATTATCAGAACTCTATAACCAGCCGAGGTACGGCCCATTTTCCGATTTCTTATGAGAAATGATAGAATACTATTAGAAACGGTAAGAAATATGGAACAATTGATAGGAATGGACCCCACCAAACCAAAGACTGGGACCCCAGTAAAATTATCAAACTCTACAACCGGCCGAGGTACGGCCGATTTTCCGATTTCGTATAAGAAATCTTAGAATACTATTAGAGACGGTAAGATATATAGTACCATTCATGGGAATGCCCCCCCCAAACCAAAGACTGGGACCCCAGCAATATTATCAGAAAAGTACTGCCGCTTTTACGATTTTTTATGAGAAATCATAGAATACTATTAGAAACGGTTCGAGATATAGAACAATTGATGGGAATGGACCCTCCCCCCCAAACCAAAGACTGGGACTCGAGTAAAATTATCAGAACACTACAACCGTCCGAAGTACGGCCGATTTTCCGATTTCTAATAAGAAATCAGAATACTATAAGAAACGGTAAGAGATGTAGAACAATTGATGTGCATGGACCCCCCCCAACCCAAAGACTGGGACCCCAGTAATATAATCAGAACTCTACTACCGGTTGAAGTACGGCCGATTTTCCGATTTCTAATAAGAAATCATAGAATACTATTAGAAACTGTAAGAGATATAGTGCAATTGATGGGAATGGAACTCCCCTCAAACCAAAGACTGGAACCTCAGTAAAATTATCAGAACCCTACAACCGGCGGAAGTACGGCCGATTCATACAATAAAATTCCTAATACTAAAAATGAAAAAATAATTATGAGATAAAATTTTTTTTTAATGAAAAAGACTTTTATTATATTCTCAAATCACAAAAAAAAAANCCCAATTTTCAATAAGTAATTGAAAAAAAAAAAAAAAAAAACACACACACAAATTAAAAATGTACTAAAAAGCAAAAAATAATTCTCACCTAATGTACTAAAAATTAAAATTCTTAGAAAAATATTTGCCTACAAATAAATACTCATTTTAATCAATTTTATCCAGATTTATTAAAAATTTTCTTTTTCTTTCTGCATGGTGATCTTCATGGTGTTACCTTACTAAAGCTATATGCTGGTATGACTAAAAATAAAAGCCTGGGCGCTCAATGATGAATATTGAACATAAGTCTTATGTTATACTATTGAACGTAAAGCTATCAAAAAACATTTTGTTAATGGGAATAGATGCTCAATGATGAATATTGAACATAAGTCTTATGGTATACTATTGACGTAAACCTATCAACAAACTTTTTGTTAATGGGAATAGATGCTCAATGATAAATATGAATATAAGTCTTATGTTATACTATTGAACGTAAACCTATCAATAAACATTTTGTTAATGGGAATAGATGCTCAGTGATGAATATTGAACATAAGTCTTATGGTATACTATTGAACGCAAACCTATCAATAAACTTTATGTTAATGGGAATAGATTCGCCTTTTAGAAATAATTCGCCTAGTTTCATGTCTTTGAAATTTCAAATGGCCGCCATTTTTAAGCCAAACTCGCTAGACAATTTTTTTGACCACATTGGTCCCCAGAAAAATTGGTCACATCATCGGGTGGTTTAATTTGAGATAATAAACCATGCAAAAGAAATTCAGGTGGTCTCGGACTTTTGGGGCACTTGGTATACTTTAGGGCATAACAGAGGAGTACATAGGACATCTTGTCCAAAGCCGCAATTTCTACCGACGGGCTCCAACCTCTCTAATGGAGTTCTTTGCCTCGCAACACCAAGAGCCAATTTTAATCATTGAATGTGGTACGATATTTTGATTTTTCCTTGATAGCGGTTATTTCAGCTACTTTGCCTTAACCATGGATTTAAGATAATAATGGGATATTCCATCTGGTCTCCGGTCGAAAACTCTCAACAATCCAACAGGCTTGTACTGAAGATACTCGAGCTGACACTAATTCTCTGAGGAGTGAGTCATTCCGATGATAGTCAAGCACTATTGACACAAGAACGTCAATATGTACCTCCAGCTGAGACATGTTCCTCACAAACGTATTTGTGAGGCGTGCCAATTGAACAAACTATGTGTAGAGCAATGGAAATTGTGAAGGCGATATCCAGCAGGGTCTGCTTCCACCTATATATAAAACCAGCAAATCTTAAAAAAAACATTCCAAGAAATTAGAAATGAAATAATACAAAGTTCAATATAATTTTTAGTTACTCAAGCTACCAAAAAATGGTTAAGAAGTTATTATCCAACATGTTTCCAATAAATCATATCTTTGATCCACATCCCAGAAAATCGTTTGACAGCAACATTGATCATAATTATTAATTTGTAGACATTACCTACAGGGTGTACCATAGGCAGTGGTGATAAAATACAACTAGGATATTCTTCACTATATATTACCTCTGTCTGTTTATATTAACTTTGCAAGTACATAGACGAATTTGATATTATTTTATAAAAGTCAAAAGACATACATCATGTTAAAGAGATCTTATTTATATTTAAAGTGTGGATCCCCAACAGTTGTACCAAATGGGATGAGGATTTTTAAATTGGGCGTCTCCCTGGCCATATTTCCTATGTTCGTTTATTATTTTCAATAATAAACTTTTGGAATCGTGACAAAAAAAAAAAAAAAAATCACCCCAAAATTAATAGTAAAATTTACGTTTCAAATATTGATTAAAAATCCCGACCTGAAAGGTATTTTCCCCAAAGTGGACAGTGTAGGTACAATCGTACATGGTTCTGGGGGCAGCGGCGAACGGAGTTTCATCCGATTTTTATATTCGACGTATATTATTCTTAAAACGTAAAATATAAAATTTAGGTGGGGAATTTTTTTAGACATTGTTCAAGTGGGAGGGGATATGCCAATTATCAGTATCCAAGATTTGATGTATGATGATAATTAAAAACTTGAACAGCAGACATGCAACAACTTATTAAGATCTAAAGTGTCATACATCTGGTTTCAACGGACATGATGTTGCCATCTACTGAATGAATGAAGAATAAATTGTCAAAACAAGAAATTAACTACAAATAGACACGAAAGCATAATCGTGTATTAATATAGGTTTTTATGTATTTTTCTTCTAGACATCAGAACGCAATTTGTGAATTGAAAGATTCAATATAAAACTTTGATACGCATTTCTAAAAACAACCTTAATATTAAATTTCCGTATCCCCAATACAGCGTATCCCTGAAGGGCCGGTTAGCGCCCCCCCCCCTTAACTTTTGAACGGCTTGATTTTTTGAATTTTGAAAAATTCACTCTAGGAATAAATGGATATAGTGAGATCCAGGTTCAACCCCCCGGAAGTGACTTTTATTGACAAAAATTGTAGATTTTTCAAGAAATTTAAATGGAATGGTAGAATTATTTTTTGTTCAAATGAAAGTACAAGTATAATAAGGAAAAACTTTCCTTTTCGTTTTTTTAAAAAAAGTCATCAGAAGGGGAGCTAGAGGGGTCTAAAGTTTAATTTTGTTACACCCTTTATAACGGTAAATATTTTCATTTTTGCTGTGAAAGTTCTTTTCTTGTGTTTCCAAAAAGGTTTCTCATCCACCTTAATCATCAAAAGTGTACATTTTCATTTTAGTCGGTGTCCTAAGAGGTTTTGGCCCTTTTTTATACCTAAAGATTTTAAAAATTCAAAAATTCCAAGCCGTTCAAAAGTTCTCTATTGGGTCTTATGACAAGTTGACAAACAGAGTTTTTAGGCACGAGACTAGAGGGATGGCCCCCTCCAGGAACGGAAATTACAGGGCTGATCCACCCAATTTTATCCCAGCTCTACTTTTCGTTTGTTTAATCTTCGTGTCCCCTCTAATTATGATAGAAGAATTTGATTTATAGTCACATCAAAAATTCAAAAGAATAGTCAATTTGGCCTCAAGGAATTATTACATAGGTACATAATAGTGATGTATAATATAAAGAAAGTGTAGTAAAATGTCTAAAATATATTTTAGACATATTACTTGAAATCTGAGATACCTACCTGGAATGGAAGTAGGTATAGGTACCTCAACTACGAGCAATTCTGAACAACTTTGAAACTTTATTACAAAAAGAGAAGATAACTTTAAATCTTAACCCAGTTTGGCCGCCAATAGAAGAAGTCCATATAAAAAAAGTTCAACATTTAATCATACTCGTCCAGACCCAAATTAAAAATGTTTAAGTCATCCTTACAACAAACGAATGTTTGTTTGTCCTCCATTCATCCAAGATTTTGAGTGCGCGTCCAAAATTACATGACAAATATATACCCCCATATAACGGCTGTTTGATTTTTGATAGCTATAGTTGCTCTCTTGACTGTAAAGAGATTAAGGCTCACAATAATATTGGTCCGCTATTTCGCCATATTGCGATAACCGAATTCTATGTACTCCGAGAGTTTTAATACGCCGATCGAGCAATTTGCGATCTTCTGCATATAAAACTAATATGCAACCTCTCTGAAAGCATCCTTATGGATTACTCGTACATCCTAATCTACAGAACCGATTTAGATCAGAGATGTCTCATTTATAGCTGTATCTGGTGGAAGGATGTGCCTTTTGAATTAATTAGAAAGTGAGGTTCTAAATTGCAGAAAGTTGCGAATAAAACGTAAAGGAGAGGTTTGCGAGATTTGTGAGATTTTTAAAAGTAGTGAAATTAATGTAAAAAAGAAAGTTTTAAAAGGAGAGATAAAAGATATGGATTGAGGCGGGCACTGTTTTGATTTCAGTGCTTTTTGTGACTAATGACTTGCCGGGAACTTTTTTACAGCGAATAGATTTTTTGGGGTTTATTTATTTGTGGATCAAAGAGATAGGAGTATTGAGCAGGTCAATTTGCGAACTTCCATATTCTTGTTTATATTTGTTAATACCTATTTGCATATTATTACATATATGGAAATACGTGTTCTATATGCTAAACATAAAGTATGTAAGCAATGAGCATGCGGCCATTTGAGAGCACCTTTATGAATTACTCGTGCACTTCTCATAAATTATGAAGGGCCGGCGCGGCGTACGCGCTAAACATTTCGCTTTTTATTGGAGATAGACATCGTCAATATACCCTGCAGTTGATATCTGAGAGCTGTCAGTTTTTGTCCTCCGTTTATAACGATCAACTGATCTGGACGTTTCCCCTTCATTTTTCTTACATATATTCTATTTCATGTATCCCCCACCCGTATTTCTCCCCTCTTCTAGTCTTCAATAATCTCTTAAAGTACTGTTCCTTAGGAAACAGAAAATGAAAACCCCTTTTGAGCTTTATATTTTTTTAACAAAAAAGAAGAAGACAAAAACAACGAAGTTCTTCCTGTGAAAAGAAAAATGGGGAATTCTTTGTATTATTTTCCTTTGGGTTACCATGGAAACAGAAACATAAAATGCTAGTATTTGACGTGGAATTAATAAATAAGAAAATGTATTGAAATACTCAGGGCAACTTAAGGAATAGAAAATATTGGGGGAAAGGGAAAAGTACTTTTGGTGTTTTGATAATATTTTAGATATCTTATCAGGAGAGGAAATGAGAGATTTTGAGAAGAAATCCACTGATCTATTGATCATGCTAGGAAAACGAATTATTATTGGAAAATTATTGGCACAGAGAGACAAACGATGAATTTAAAAAACAGAGTAGACCTACCAATTTTTTGGGAGCCATGAAACTCAACATAACAATCAATCCAGCATGGACCATTTTGGTTTACTATTTTCAATAATGCACCTTTTGAAATCGTTATGAAAATAATAACAAAAAAAATACGTTTTCCGCGTGTGCAGACGAAAGTAAACAATTCAATTTGGAGAACCACCCAAAAAAATTTATCAAAATCACATGTCAATGAAAAAATTATCTCTGCCAATAAAATACTAATTGACTGTCAATTTATGGCGGATAAGTTTTCAGAATTTAACAAACCCCAACAGTGACTTTGTACTTTGATGGTTTAGAGAAATGAGAAACCTTTTTGAGGAACACAATAAGGAAACTTTTATTTCAAAGTTTATAATGAACACCATTATACAGGGTGTAACAAAATTGAATTTTAGTCCCCTCTAACTCCGCCCCCTGTTTATTTGTTTGAAAAAAAAAAAAATGAAAAGAGAATTTATACTTTATTTTATTTGTACTTTAATTAAGCCAAAAAAATATTTGTACCATTCCGTTTATATTTCTTGAGAAATTAACAAATTTTGTCAATAAAAGTCACTTTCGGGGGGAGGGGGGCTGGATCTCACTATAACTATTCAAAACTTTTCACAAAATTCAAAATTTCCAAGCCCTTCAAAAGTTAAGGGGAGGGGAGGTGACCGGTCATTCTGGGACACGTTGTATAAAGACATTTTTACGATTGATACGGAATTTTTTTTTTTTTGGTGATGATCCCNACGATTGAGACGGAATTTTTTTTTTTTTTTTGTGATGATCTATCTTCGAGACGGGTATTTCACTCTCCATTTTTTGCTGGAAAATTACAGAATAGCTACTCTCACTGACCTCTTCCAGCCTAGGTTGATCCAGGATTAGCCATGAACGCTAGGGCACAAAACTACGTGGTCCCCTACTAAGTAAAAGCTAGTTGAAATTCCATTAGTGCTGGCTATTTATCGAAAGTCAATTGATGTATTAGCTCTGGAACACTAAAAGGATGTTTAATCACCAATATATCCACATTTTAGCATTGCTCAGTAAACTTCTTCAATCTTGGAATTTAATTTTGGAGTTTTGTACGTTTGCAACCTATCAACTGAAATTGGTAGTTGCGCAACAAACACCTCTGGATTTTAGTAATTTTGCACCAAACAAAAAAAATAGTAGGTATATGGTCTTTCCTCCATGATGTATTGAATTATTTTTTAAAACATTAATGTAACCAGATTTATTACTAAACTTTTTTGAATTTCACACATATTAATAGAATGATGTCGTCACCTCAAAAACTAACTTGAAAATGAAAATCATCCTTAATTTATTCTTTGTTTATTTACATTTTCGCGCGATAACATCTTTCAATTCTATTGGTATATATGGAGTTTGGTTGTTATGCTATAATTTTGAAATGGAGATAGGTACTTATGTCATAAACAGTGATTTTCAAGCCTTATTTTAGGCATGAATACGGTTGATTTGCCAAAAACTAAAATTCTGATCAGATCGGCGCCAATTTAAACTATACGACCAAAAAAATCTCGATTTTCAATTTTTGGAGTTCTCAAACTTTTGCATCCCGTACCCTCAATGATCTCATCCATTGAAAGAACAAGATGAAGGAACACTCTTTGGAACACTCAACAAAACAAACATTATAATGAAAAGTGTTTCTACAACTTCCACCACACCACGCTGTATTCCCATTCCCCACCACTTCTGGTAAAAAGGAACACTCTTTGGAACACACAACAAAACAAACTTTATAATGAAAAGTGTTTCTACAACCTCCACCACACCACGCTGTATTCCCATTCCCCACCACTTCTGGTAAAAAGGAACACTCTTTGGAAGATGAATGAACACTCTTTGGAACACTCAACAAAACAAACTTTATAATGAAAATTGTTTCTACAACCTCCACCACACCACGCTGTATTCCCATTCCCACCACTTCTGGTAAAAAGAAAATGGAAAGAAAACATACCTCGGGGATAGCAGTGCAACAACAATCATTGAGATGAAAAGAAAGAAAGAGGAAATAGTATGGAAAGATGCACAGACTAAATGAAGAACACACATTACCAAATTTAAAAGAGACATTTTTCTAGATTTTTACTTAGGTACAATACGGATATGTTCATTAGAAAATGGAGGAAGTGTTCACTAAAGTTATTGTGAATAATTTAAAAAAGAAATCTAGTATTCTTAAATATTATACCAAGCAATTAACGTATGTACGAGTATACACAGCAGAGATCTACTTATTTCCGGCATCAACTGATCCTTTGTCATCGTAAAATAATTTGTTTTGCACGATTTTTTTCTGGTTCTCGTGTGAAAAATTGGCGCTTAATGGCTCCCTGAATATAACAAGACCATCATAATTCCATTTTCCCATATCAGAATCCTTCTTTTTCCCCCGTATTGAATATGTGAAAAGTGTTAAATGCCAGTGCGACATTGCTGTTAATGACAATTGAAAGTGAATTGTATGTTCACATGACTAATGAGTATAATTATTGTTGGGTCTCCACTGTTTTGTTATTATCAGTTACACGAATATTGAAGGGTGCCACATCCTTATCTATTTCATTACATAGCACACATCTTTGCATATTATGTATTCAAGGAAAACAAATATCGCAAAACAAATATCGCAAGAGTTTACATACACCTACACATAATGTTTTTCACCAAACAGAATCTTTCTCCTATCTATAATGATACTGACGAAACAAGATGGAGACAAAACAGAAATTCTGTGTGAAAAAAAAAAATGCAGAAATTTAAATTTTCAAAAAAATAATTTGAAAATGAAATGAAAAAAACATTTTTTAATGGAAATGCTTTTCAAAAAGAAATTTACTTGGGGGCTGTTGTTTGAAATAAGAATTGGCATTCGTCGGGACTCCATGAATATTTACTTTTGTTGTTGTTGCTGTTGCTGCGCGATACTGAATCCAAACCAACGTAGCTGCACTGTCTGCACTAGGGCTAATCTTCAAAAAGTGGAACTCAGATTTTATTATCGAGTAGGTATGTAGAAATGAAATAAAAATGAAAAAAAAAAAAAAAATCTTCTATCGGCAGTGAGTTATTATCGAAAAATGAGCCAATATTCCATAGCCCTAACAGTAAAAGATATCAAGAAATTACCGGCATAGGCCAAAAATATTAGACTCAAAATTTAGTGAATAAGGAAAAAAATTCCGCGCAAAGGTTCTATGAAAATCGCTTCTTTTTTTGACAATATCTTCAACTCCACACAATAAATTGAACAAATAATAGTTGGGGAGAATCAAAATTCGCGTCGAATGAATACCCATCATATTTATTTTGATACACTTTGACCCATCTGTAATTTTACAAATTTGGGGTAAATTTGTCCATAAAATAACGTTTTTGGTTTATTATTTTCAATAATGAATTTTTGGAATCGTCACAAGAAAAAAATTACCTCCCTCAAAATTTGAAATTTTAACGTTTATGTAATATGTTTGAAATTACCCATGATTTTGAGCAAGTAGTCTTCATAAAAGTTGTACAAGGGTAAATTTCGCGTCAAATGAGCACATTTGCGTTGGAGGGTAATACGGTATCGGGGCAAATGTATCTAGAAATGTATTAAATTAATGAGAAAATCCGAAGATATTAAAAAAAAAACCAACTTTGTAAAATTACAGATCGACCAAAGACACATTCACCCCAAATTTGTAAAATTACAGATCATGCCGGTCTTCATTCGAAGCCGAATTTAATTCGCCTCATATATTATAGAGAGCATTTGTTCAATTTATTGGGTGGTTTTTAAGATATCTCACTTCTGCTGAGGAAGAAAACTTTGGATATTCATATTGGGCCACATCTGAAGCGATTAAAATCATAATATCTTTGCCGGAATTTTTTGCCTTATTGAAATCTAATTCTCTTGGCCTAGTAATTCCTCAAATTATAAATGATCCAGGTATTTGGACATCCAACGATTCTCGGTTCGTTTACCAGCAGAATATTTGGCAAAGGAGACCGTGCTGTAGAATACAGCCACGAGAAAGACTCATCGTATGTTGCGGTCATTATTTAGAGAATTAGACTATACATCAGGTGGATAAAACACAAACCTCAGTTGGTATACTGTGTAACTCAAAATCAAGGATACTCGAATGTGGCTTAATCTAAACCTAGAAACCTAAAATTTTGAAAACAGTTCCTTTTAATATGCAGTTGCGAAATAATAAAGGAACAAATCAAAAATTCATCCGGAAAGGAGTAATCGCCGAAAATAAGATTTTCAGTGACATAATCTCTCAGAACAAACCGTAAGGGATATTGGAAAATAATCGAACATATTGGAAAATAATAATGCCTCTCACAACCAAATCCTCCTTATTCTAGTTCCTATCCGATAGCTATGGCAGATTTTAAGGAGGACTCCTACAGCCACGGGAAAGAACCCATACGAAATTTCAGGCACACCAGATAGTAATTTAATATTTGTTGTTTAGTGTTAGCTAAAATTTTATTTTTGTTCTATTGTAGCCCACTTTATAATAATCATTCATATTGAGCTTACCACACTACGAATTTACAATAAAAGGGATAAGTTTTTGACGAGAAGAGTGGATAGCCCAGCAGGGGGCCTGTATCTTACTATGAGGGAGGTCTGGCGGACACACAGAAAGAAAATATTGTTTGGTTTTGTCCATAAGTCAATCATAACATTATTGAGATTTGAATAAATGATGGACAGAGAGTGCCCGTAGGAACATTCAAGTGAGCAGTGGCGGTGGAAGTGCTCCCGCAGAATACCAAAAAATGGGTTGCTAATAATAGGTCCCGTAAAACAATAAAACTAACTTATTTTACTTTTTTTACGAAGGGCCCCTAACTTTAGACTATGTCTGTAAAGCAGGATTTCTCAGAAACATCTAACCTTGATAAATAACCATAATAAAATTCTCAAGGTGCACTTTAAGCCATTTACCAGTATAAACCTTTAATACTCCAAAGGATCATTACAAGTGGGCAATGACTCTATAGGTCATATACTTATAATAGGTCATGTATAACTTTAAGATCCCGTCTGCGACTAAAAAATGGCCTAAAGTTCCTTGGGGGCATTTATGACTATGTATGGCCTTATAATCGGCGGACCCATAGTATTATGGTAGGGGGGGGCACATGTAGTATGTATGTGTTAGCCAAAGAAGCTCTTTCTGCCAACAAATCCCGTTCCACTTAATTACAGTAAGTAGCCTCCGTCTTTATCAAACCAGCTCGCACACATCGTTCTAGAACCACATTTCAAACAATTCAAGTTTTTTCAGTTAATTGGCTGTTAGGGCCCAACTTTCTAAAAATACAGCATAATATGAGGAATTCATCAGTTTGAGTTTTGTGCCTATTCTAATTTATTATTTTACTCAAATTTATTGAAGTCAAAAATTAAAAAGAAATTTATCAAATCAAAATGCTTCTTCCTTGTCAATCCATTATGAAAAAACATCAGTATGAATAGGAAGCTCTCAAAATATTTTACGAGCGGAATCCATTTCCGAAGATAAACTAATCTCACAAAAAAATTATCATTAAAAAAAGTTCCAGTTCTTCCACAAAATTACGCCCATGAACGTAGTGATAGCTATTATTGAGGCCAAGTTTATTGCAGTTCCTTTCTGTTGATATGATTTTGTAGTTCTCTGAGGGATGGTTGTAAGTATATTTTTCGGTGTCGAAGTGATTTGCATATTGTGATTTCCCTCTGTTGTATATGAAGTCACTATGATGTTCTGCAAAACGGGTTTGGAAATTCCTACCGGTTTCACCTATATAGGATTTATTGCATTTACCACAGCTGATTTCATATACCCCAGAGTTTTTTAAGATGTTTTTAGTTTCAGTAGCTGAGTTTTAGATGGTTTACAAACATCCTAAATACCATTTCTAAATTAAATAAAAGTTTGGAATGTATTTTTCTTTGATAGATCAAGCTGCATGTGCATTGTGCACCTGTTGGGTTGTGGACCTTTTGGAGGATATTTTACAACATTCAAGATTGCTGCTTAAAACAATTAAGATTTCTTTCTTTTTTTACCTTCTTTTTTTTAAGAAAAAAATGTATTGTAAAAATATATAAATCTACATAATATAATAAGTATCTCTTATACCAATAACCTATACATTCTATACATAGGTAATTTGGGACACCGAAAAGTAAAATATGGCATCAAAATGTTGAAATAAATATATATATTAAATACTCCCTTTAATATTAAGCAATTGCATCAATGTATGTGATTCGGATAGCATTCAAATTTGCTCCAAAAGTACGCATCAGTAGAGTTAAAGGAGCTGTACAATTTAGAATACACTTCACATTGGTCATTAGGCTATCAATAATTAATATTAAAATTTCTCAACTTGTAATTCAAATGGATTTGTATTTTTGATATGTTTTAGGATTTAAAAAGTATGTTAAATGTAAACAAGGAGGTTGCCATTTTTTTCAGTGTAGATATTATTAACATACTCGTATATATACTTTTAAAATGAATTAAATTGAAACAAAACACCACAAACTTTCAATTTTAGTGTTTGTGGTAAGTGTTTTGTTTCAATTCAATTTATTTTATAAGTAAATATTTTTAAACACTTATAATTATTTTAGCATGTTATTCAAAGATTTATATATCCATAACCAATCCATAATTCCTAATAGGAGAATGAAGATTAATTTCCTTGTTCCAGCAAATTAATTTTACCTTTTTTTTCCCCTCACAAATTACATTCTTGTTGAAAACATCCAACTATTTTCAGCATTTCTATTACCCAGGTAATGAGTGCAAATCACGCACTTTAGAAACAAACTAAAACGTTATCTCTTTAATAACATGCAATTGGTACTACTTAGTGACTATCTAATGGATATCATTAGGGAACTTCATGACTGAACCAAATTCAATTATGTGATACGGGAAACCAATACGAAATGGTTGATGTACTTATAGATAATTTTGTTCTAGGAGAGATTAGGAAATATCAGGACTGAACCGAATCAATGACTGAACCAAATTCAACAATCTGATACATGACACTAATACGAAATGGTTGATGAAGTTGTAGATAACTTTGTTCTAGGGGAGATTCGGAAACATCATGACAGAACCAAATTCAACTATCTGATGCAAGAAAACAATACGAAATGGTTGATGAAGTTATAGATAACTTTGTGTTAGGAGAGATTCGGAAACATCATGACTGAACCAAATTCAACTATCTGGTGCAAGAAACCAATACGAAATGGTTGATGAAGTTATAGATAACTTTGTGTTAGGAAAGATTAGGAAACATCAGGACTGAACCAAATTCATTTATGTGTTACTTCATAGGTGTTTCAAAAA
This sequence comes from Pachypsylla venusta, assembly GCA_012654025.1. Taxonomy (NCBI): domain Eukaryota; kingdom Metazoa; phylum Arthropoda; class Insecta; order Hemiptera; family Aphalaridae; genus Pachypsylla; species Pachypsylla venusta. The sequence goes on from CM022881.1 coordinate 7,543,288, forward strand.
AATATAGGTCTTTGAATTTTTTTTTTTTTGTACTGTGTAAAATTAGTGTAGCACAATTTTGCACACTAATATGTAGTAACTAGTAGTCTTGAGAACTGCAGATCTTGATCACTGGAAGTTCCCGGAGGACCAACTAAACCTTGTAGTAGTGCAGGCGGAGAAGTTTCAGTATTTTGCACCCAAAGTAGAGAGGTACCCAATTTACCAGTTGCTCGAACGTAAGGTTCGGGATAGGTCTGCAGATGGTGGTGGACTGTTTACTTAACCTCGGACTCTACCATTTACGCGGAGATGGAAGCGACGGAATTCCTCCGCTGTCCATTGCTCACGGACCACCTATGTCAGCATTTGAGCATCAAAGTATCCACAGCGGATTTATCTCTTCCACTCCACTATTACTGGGTTATTTATTATAGATAAATAAAAAAAGATCACACAATGGTCATCGTTTAGCCCCGAATGTGTAGCATAGTTTGACCCGAAAACTATTCAGCTAATTCTATATATGAATATAATGAATGATATATGAATATAATAAATGTTATATGAATCTAATGAATGTTATATGAATATAATATTATATGAATATAGTGAATGTTCGTAAGAAATTTCATCAAAATCGGATAAGATGCTCGAGATTTGTCTCCATAAAAAATATATATACAAAAGATAATTCGTGGTTGTATTACTAGACCTTGTTAATAAATTGATATTTTCGCTGATACCTACACGTGTTTATCAGGGATTTTTTAAATTGTATTCGGTTATGGCCCGGAATACTTTAAGGATGGGCACCTTTAGGCTCATTTTATAAAAGAAATAGATAAAAATTCTAGTTAAATTGGTAATGCAGGTAAACAAAATAATTTAGTTAATCTAAAAAAAAAAATAACTATAAATCAATCACGTCACGCTACCGATACTGCTACTAGCTTTACGGTACACTTGGACAGGTTGCTATAATCTATTGGTAAAAAATAACAGGTATAATAATAGCTAATTCATAATAAATATTTTCACAAGATTATTTTTAAATTTCGGTAGCTTCTTAAAAATCACTATCTTCGGGCATTAATTTTGATAAATTAAAATGGAAATTATACTTATTGTACACTTGCTACTTTTCAAAGGATACAATTACTTATTAACTTTCATAGTAATAATAGGTCATACTTAAGATTGTGAGATGTTTATTCAGGGTGACATCCTCCGGGCAGAGTTCACCTAAGCTGACAGCAAATTTGCAATATTATTATATATGTTATAGACGTATTTTTTATATTGCAGTTTAGCCTCCTAGATTAAATGTACATAATATGGTGATTAAATTTTTAGCAAAGTACAACACAACTTCTTTAGAGCTGCAATCTCAATCTCATACATCTTAGAAAAATACCTAGAGACATTTTTGCAAAAGCAACTTAAGGGAGTAAACTTTTGACGCAGTTTAGTGCTATTTGCGAACAAGTGACGAAGCGACAGTCTTGCTGGTGATTTAATAACTTGAAGTATCCTCCATCTTTGATTTCATGTTTTTGTCGATTTGCGCGCTTATTTCTTATAATTTTTTGCTTATAATTAGCAATAAATAATGTTTTTTTAACAACATTGTTCAGTTAAATATTGTAGATAATTAAATTTTATACAAATTTGTGCTTCATCTTTTTTGTCGAGAAATGCAAAATAAGTGCGCAAATCAACAAAAACATGAAATCAAAGATCGCGGATACTTATCACCAGCAAGACTGTCACCTCTTCATCTCGTTTGCAAATAGCACTAAACTGCGTCAAAAGTTTACCCCTTAAATTGCTTTTGTTTCGTCTCTAGATATCGGGCTATGGCCACTATCGGAAACGATGATGACATTCTAAGAAATAACTATGAAGCAAGTACTAATTGACCGTACAAAATTTAGCATGATATTTTTTTTTTGTCGAACACCTTATCCGATTTTGATGAAATTTGGTTTGGAACTTCATTGTATTCATAAATTTTGATTTTGTGCTGATTAGATTTTGTGCCCAAATGGTGTCCGTTTTAAATAAGTGAGGTCTATAGTTTACAGAATTACTAGTTAGGCCTTGGAAATATTTCTGCCTAAATATGAAGATTGACAAAATATTGTTTTTGTTTTGAAGCGGCTTTCTTGTTACAATTTATTGTTCAAGTCATGTTTAATTGAATGATATGATGTATTGTGTCCCATATTCTCCCGGTGATAGAACAAGAGCTGAATGGCTTGGAAGTATCTTTTCAAATCCATCTCCCCCAAATTGTTCAAATTGTTAGATTCTCAGAACATCATCAACCGATGTATTTAAACGACTGTTCGTTGCATGATATTTCTGGAACAACTTTTCCGATCTAGATGAAACTTAACATAGACATTCATTAATTTCATAGGGAGTTTTGTTTAGAATCATTCTATCCTAAACTGATGAGCTGTTGTTATTTAGCATCACAGAGCAGACACACTACCCCTTTTTCCTATGACAGCCCACTCTTTCTGAGCGGGAGCTCTACACACAGCAACATGAACTTAATAATAATTCATATATTCTGGTAGCTACAAGATAATATGTCTTCTTCAAACCATTACAACACACTCTACACGTACTTGTACTTGTGCATTGGTACAATCATGCGAGAATAAATATAATAATTATCCATACATGGGATCCAGACAACTATTCATCATCCAGCTACTCTATGGATTGCTGGCAGTGGTGTGGATCAAAACAATTGATAAAGAGAAGGTTGTCCAACGTTAACTCCAGAGTTCTATTTTTATCTGCACAAATACTGAAATGAATGAGAAAGTATCGTGTTTTAGTTGAAGTTGGAACCCATATTGTTTGCCAAACACTTGGCCACCATTTTGAGGTAATTAATGATATTGTTATTCAAATTTCCCATTCCTCTACCTTTCGAGATATTACTTGTAACGATATACCCCCACAACTATAGTTTTTGTTTGTCCTTTTGAACCAACACTCCAATTTTGATAAAATTTCGTGAGGAAATTCATGATATTCATAGAAAATTACAGAAAAATATAGCTGTACGAAATGAGTTCTATTTTTTTTTTTTTTTTTTTTTTTTTTTTTTTTTTTTTTTTTTTTTTTTTNTTTTTTTTTTTTTTTTGTCTCTCTCTCTATTTTTGGTCATCTAGGAAATCATTGAGGAACTTCATCACTGTGTTTTACCACTTAGCTATTTTGAGGATTCCAGCGCAAAGCTAGGTTGATATAATGATTGACTGACATTTGACAAGGGCGAAATGTGAAATTAGAAAAAACATATAGGGACTCTTTGAACATAATGCAGGAAAAATGAGTTTAAAATATGACTGAAAGCGACAGTTTTTGTGTCGCTTTCAGTCGACCCAATCCTCCTTTTAGTCACATAGTATACAACGAGTTCCCCGTGGGTCATCTACTACAACGAGTACGACCAATGCATGTGATGGTTTCCTAAATTCTCACTCAAATAGTTTGAAGCTAATTGAAATGTTCGATCGATAGTTTGGGAGAAACTCGATATGAAACTTTCAACAAGCCAGGGGGTATGTATCCCGCAAAACCATAAACAACATTTTTGGATGAATGGCCGAATCTATGATAGGTAACTTGTTTCGCAAAAGTAGCAGCTGTGGAATTTTTTTCCTGTGCAAATAAAAAAAATTCTCCAAGGATTAATATAACATTGGGAAATGACGCAATATGAATTTGGAGGTACCAGCTATAGTTTAGCTTAACCCTAGGATTGCCAAACTCTATTCAATTACGTGCATTGCCAAGGGGGGGGGGGGTACAAAGTACCCGCAAACAAAATAAAGGATAAAATGATTTTTTTATTACAATAAGTCGCTATTACTTTATTATAAACTAAAAAAATATAAACTAAATCAATTATTATCTTATTATCTTACATAAAAATAAAATTAAATCCCAGGAATAAAATAATGTAAATGAAAATAAAAAAAAATCGCTAGACCCTAGCAAATCTATTCTGAACCAGAACTTTGTCCTTCCTGACATCCCACACAGACAAATGTCTTTTGACAGTGTTTACTCACACTTATTTCTTGCAGGTGATACATAATTAGACAATTTATGGCAGCTTTTAATGATAGTTTTAGACAATCAATGTATTGGTTACATGCATTACCCGCAGTACCCGCGCCCAAAATTTGGCTTCAATATCATCCCTTAGAAGGCTTAGAACATACATATTTTTATATACTATGATGGAAAATATTGTTTGTGACAATTATTAAAGGTCCCATTAAAATAAGTATCATAAATTGATTTCTTTGACAACAGATTAAGAACCTTATAAAAATGATACTCAAGCGAAAAAGCAGATACATTGTTACTTTCTCTTCCAGACTTTCATTCTAACATCAGGCTACAATCGAATGTAGATGTTGCTCTTCTAAAGTTTGAAGTCCTTTATAGTGATATTATTATTATAATTCTGTTGCCTTTGAACTTTTTTTGAAAAAGATTTTGCAGCCTTCGGCTGTGGACATTGCTCTTTAGTGATAGTATTAGTTTAAAAAGTTTTGGCAACCTACAGCTGCTGACGTTACTCTTTAGTGATAGTATTATTTTAAAAATAAACCAGTGTGTCACATTAGCAGAGTTCTTTTATTCTTAGAATTATACCAGGTAGTGGGGATGGAGCCTAGAGTGGCAGAATTCAGAGGCGGCAAATTTCAAATTTCACTGACCAAATTTTCTACAGAATCAGACCAATTTTATGTTTTTTCATATTTGGGCCCTTACCGGGGCCCCAAAAACTAAATGTCTACAAAATACCAACAATTTTCAAATATAATAGTTGGGCGACTGTGCATACCAAATTTTATCAAGATCAACCGTAAAAAACGCACTCACTTATTAAAACCATATTTTTATACCTATATAAAACAAAGCCATACCTATATACTTATATACCCATTTAAATCAAAATTTCTTGTGTAGTTTGGATTTTACAGATTTAGTCCGATTGCGACGTTCTTGGTACTGAACCGATTTGGGGGGAGGACTCTGAATAAAAAGTTGAAAACAAAGATTAATTAACCTTCACTGCTTCGAATAATCCCTGTCGACTCTGGACATTATTTTATATGTGAAATAACAGAACTGTTTTATTTTAAAAGGGATTTCCTTTTGAAGAGGCTTGTTGAGCACCTGGCTGGGCGCCTGACAGGGCCCCTGACAGAGATATTCGTCCGTGAAGCCAGTTATATTAAATAAAATAATTACCGATTTAAAATTTCATCAAAATTGGTTATGTGGTTCTTGGTCCTGGGACCTTGGAGGGGGGGGGGCACTCTGAGTAAAAGCTGTTTTGAATTTTATGTGAATAAACGGGACCGTTTTCTTTTAAAAGCGATAGTCAATTGAAGGAGCTTCTTTGGCCCACTGGCGGGGCCCCTGACAGAGATACGCCCGCGTGAAACCATTTATTTTAGATAAAAAATAAATAGAAAACGGTCCAAAAAAGCTGTTCGTGGCGCCCCTGGGGGGGATATCGAGAAAATAATTTTCCCCCCATAGATTACCTATTCCAAATTTCATCAAAATCGGACCAGCGGTTTAGATCTCAGAGCTCTGCACACGATTCCGTTCGTACACGGAACGTCACACGTCGGTTTTTTGGACCCCTTGGCTCCAAATATTTCCAAACTTCAAAAATGATCCAAAACAGAGAAATTATGGCCCAAAGACAATACGAACTGACATATTTGACCTTTATTTTGGGTTTAGGGTTCCCGTCTGACAATTTGCACGATTACAATAGGAGGAGAAAGTACGCTTTTGACAAAACATGATATGGACATTTTATTATGTTCTTAGAATTGCTGATTTGTTGTTGGGGTCCTGGTCCCTATGTGTGGTTGTGTATCCTCACAATCAGCAATTTAATTCAGTGAGATACGGTTGTGGTGATATATAAAATGGTGAGAAACATTTTTAATACAGTTTTCAGAACTATCAGAAAGTCATAATCAGATACCGGTTTTAGAGAGAATGGTATCATGGCACATGAATTAATACGCCCTTTCCGTATTTCTTCACGAAATGCTTAAGAATATGTTTGATATTTTAAACGTCTTTCATAATAATAATTGCCAAAGAATTTTTTTTAAAAAAACAAATAAAGACTACATTTTTTTAAAAAAAATGTGTGCGAACTTTTTACCTAAAACTTTCGCTGTGGAAATATTTATATTTCTTACAGTTGTAAACACTACTAGTTGAATTTTTTGCGAGCTTTGAGAATTACCGATTTTTTTGATAAATTAAGCAGATTTCTTAAAATCTGCTTAATTATTTTTATAATTAGATTCTTGGAAATATTTCTATTTATTAGAAAATAATATAAATATTTTTATAGCTCAGGAAAAGTAGCTATAAATTTTTAATTGTAAAAATTAAATAAATTTGAAAAAAAGAAAATACCGATTTCGTTTTCTATAAAGTTCTCCGAAATTTGATGCCCCCGAAAAAATGTCAATTGAATGTACAAGTTTATATTATTTTCTAATAACACAATCGGTAAACACAGAACATACATGATTATCATATTCGATGTTGGTGGGTGCCCCTCTAATCCTCTACACTGATGTTGAAAGGTACGTGAACCGGGTTCTATCGGTATCATTCAATCTTAGCTTTGTAAAAGCTATCTTATCAAACCATACCATTATAATGTAGGTATTACTCCAGTCTATAGAATGGGAGTCACTGTAGAGTTCAGAAGTCAGGGTTATTATTCTGAATATATACAGTGTTTCTCATTACGCTGTGGCAATATTTTTTTAATCTTGTTGTGTTAGGCTAATAATGCATCTACTACGGTAAAAGTAGATAATTGGTGATTATATACAATCACCGGTAAATGTAGGAAATTATTCTCAAATGTTAAATCGGAATTTTTTTTAAATATGCCGAGATTTTTTTTTTTTTTTTTTTTTTTTTTTTTTTTNTTTAATTTATTTATCAATATAAGCGTTAAGATAAACGCCCCCCCCCCTCCCAGAGAGGTTAGGAAACGTTTTTTAGGCGATGTCTCGATTAAACTCTTGCACCATTCTTGAGAATAATTTCCTACATTTACCGGCGATTTCCCAGTCAATGTTATGCACATGTTTGGATTCCAAACCGGGAACTCGAACCAAAGCCTCCAGGGTAACGAGAATCTACCCGCTCTACCAACTGACAACTGAGCTAAAGTGTTGCAATAGTGGTTAAATAATTTTGAAAATATCCTAGAGGTTAAAGGTTCGAATCCGGGAATTAAACTGTGACAAGCATAAAGATAGCACTTTTTTTTTAAAAAAAAAATTTAAATCCTCAACCGGCTCCCATGGTTCAGGGGCAATAATTTGTCACCTTACAGGGACAATAATTTGTCACCTTTGATTGTTTGTTTCAAGGCCCACTCAGCCTCGTGAGGACAATGAGTTGTTATGGAGATCAATGCGCATAGCGACACAATGCCAGCATTGTCGGTAAATTAGAACAATTCAAAGTAAAGTGATAATATTTAGAAAATCCAATAATGCCCCAATAATCACCAAAGTTGTGACATAATAATACAAAGAACACAACATTTTATTTTCAAATCATCATTCAGCGTAGCAAGCATGAGAACAAGGTCTTCCATTTAGTTGTTTGCCACTACCCTAGCCACCGGTTGTCCTTTGGAAGCGGCAACGAGGTCACGCCACCTACAAACAAATTCAAGAAACTATACAAGCTTGATATTCTACTTTGGTTGGATTTTTCGCTTGATGTCTCTCATAGTTGGATTTGACGACCATACAACCTTCAAATCCTTCAGGAGTTGAATTTGTCGCTTTTAATCGTTCTTAGTACCCTGCATTTTTGGTCGTGTCCCAAGTAGCCTTTGTAGGATCAGCCTATGTAATTCCAAAATGAAATGCCTATTCCATTTTTGTATTTTGATACATAAGGGAACACCCCGTATATAATCGTTGAGATTGAAATCTCAGGGCATATCCTCACGTAGATTGAATCTAGCGAGTGCGAGACTGGCTACTTTATCTTCTATGTGGTTGATGATAATAATCATTCTGGTCAGGATAATGACTGACTAGAAATGAACTCTCCATTAACTTGGCAGTAAGTTGGAAGACTTTCCTATAATGGATAGGAAGAAGCTCTTTTTTTTATGAAAATGGATTTGAAAACTCAAATGCCCATGTCAATTATTAACATCCAAAAATAGATGATCAAATTTAAAATATTTTAAAAGAGAAAAAATTGTCAAGTTTACTATTTCAATAATGAACCTTTGGAATCCTCACGAAAAAAAATATGTCTGAATTATAAAAACCGCCAAGAGTAAATTCCGATTTCAAACAAAAGTGTCATTTTGCATTCCATGCATAAAACTGACCTTCCTCTTTTTAGCGGAACCGCTAAAAACCATTAACTGCAGTCAAAATACACGCGCAATCAAAGCATGAAAGTAATATGAGCAGGAACCAACACTAGCTCTTACCATTCCCTTTTTAGGTGGTATTAATTAAAACCGCCTGAAACTGCAATCGTAACTTCGATTTCAACCAAAATCGAAGAAGGTTTGCAGTTCTTCCCTCGCAAAACATTGACATATGGATGAAATTTCAAGTCTCTTGCATAGGATAAGGAAAGTTAAAAAACAGACATTTTTGGTTTATTATATGTTATACAAGGGCCTTTGAGACACGGTTCTTCTGGATGGTTGGTATTTTCTAAATATTTTTCCGGAATGGCTAGTCATAGTTGAAATGTCCTAAATTAACGACTAAATGCCCACTTTTTGGGTTGATATGTTGTCGCAACAAAATTTAAAATATCGTACGAAGAATGGCACGCCGGCTGTAATTTGGGCAGTGTTGTTTGAACAGACAACCACTGCCCCATACAAGGGTACACATAAAAAAGAAAATTTTATAATATTGCTGAGACTGATATTTTGAAGCTTTCTAAATTCTTTCAGATCTCTGAGATTATTTTGAAACTTTTGTCATTTTTTCCGCCTTAGAGAAAGCTTAACGCCGGCAGTCCAAGGTGACCTATTATAACTATAAAATAATTTCGTACAGAAATCTCGCGCTTATGGACATAGAACTCTGCCCATATGTTTGTTAGCTACATACCAACTGTAGAACTTTAAAATTTAATAACATAATACCACGAATATGAAATAAATTTTATACAACATAAAATGGCGTGTCATCACACCTAGTTAGAATGATTTTTAGAACCGACAATGGACCCCCGTTGGGGTGCTCAGGGCAAAAACAAAACATCCCAACAGGGGGGCTTCTTGTAAATAACATTATTTCTTTTCTCCTTCAAGCAAAATCATAATACAGGGTTGTCTATAAATATTAACAAGTTATTCGGAGCTGTAGTCCCATACATCTGGCTACTATCACAATGAAAAAATGTGACCCAAAGAAACCCTTCTTAAATCTGAAAGCATATCAATTTAATGCAAATCCCATTTCATTTGAATTAAAATTTAAGAAATGTTGATATTAATTATTGATATGATAAGTAAGTAATGTGAAGTGTGAAATTGTTCACCAATAAATCGATTCAAACAGTATATTCTAAAATAGAACGAGTTATTATTATTTTTTATTTTAAAAAAAAAAAATAGAATAATATGCAACATTACGTTTAGAATCGTAACATGTTTATGCATCATAGTAACTTAAATATCTACCAGAAGTGGGTCTCATTATTCAAATGTCTCATTGGTCTCATTAATCATATTAATTAAAATACTATTTTCACCAGAGAGCTGTTTGCCAAAGGCTGCACAATCTATTTCCAAAAATATTTTCACTGGAGAGCTGCGACTACAGCCGAAGGCTGCAGCTGCTAATTGATATAATATTTTCATCAAATATCTGCAACATCAGCCGGAGGCTGCCAAATTTGTAGAATAAGAGGAAGTTAAAGTTTAGTACCGTTGTCCGTACAATTTATTTTGAATTTTCCTGTTATTTTGTGCGAAAATATTCATCTGATAACCCTATACATATGTACGGTACTCAGCCAATAGGGCCCTTAAAGAAATTTTCTTTCGGTCCATCAGAGTTAGATGTTCCTGAGAAATCTATGCATCGGCTTTCATTTAGCCGATGTTTGCTCCTGGCACATGTATCACCCTTAGGGAGCTGTTCACAACAGATTATGTTTGCAGATTTCGTTCAAAGTTTGCATAGTTCAGTTTAGTATGTTCTCTTTGATATTCATTCTATGCTCCTGTCTACCATTATTTTAACATAGGCTGTCATTGATGTAGTCTTGTTGTGACTGAATTAGAGCACACGTGCTGGCATCAAAAATGACATTCAACTATAGATAGACTTTTTACCACATGAAGTGATAGCCAGTTCTAACTCCGCAATTTCCATACAAGGTCTGTTTATAAACTCTTTGTAGAGATTGGTATGGCCATGCAATATAATTATTCAAGAAATTTTGTTGAATTTTGATCCTATGGGGCCACCTGGGATCTAAGGTGGACAACTATTTTCGTGAAGTTATACGGTTCACAGAACTATTTTTTAAAATTTATTCGACCATTGACTATGATTTGTTCTGGTTGGTTCACCCAAAATTTTGAATCAGAGCTAAGAGTTTTACAATATTTTTTATTCGAAATTCAAAATCGTCGCTAGGTGGAAAGCAGTGGCGGATACAAGTCTTCAATTGAGGGGGGGGGGGGCGATCAAGAGTTGAGCTCAAATCTGATGTGATATTTAGTACTTATTGAAAATGATTTTTTTTAGGAAATACGTCTATACAAGATGTTCAAGGAAAATAGGTCCACTATTAACTAACAGACTTTGCAATTAGCCATATTCATTAATGAAATTGAATCTGTAATTTTTTAGTATGAATACTCGTACCTATTTCACACACGAAATCGAAGCATGAATGCGTTTCCTTTTAAACACAACTTTCTAAAGTCTGTTTTCGAGGGGCGTGGGGCTAATCTGAGGGGGGGGGCGATCGCCCCTACCGTCCCCACTGTATCCGCTACTGGTGGAAAGAGCGTATTAAACGGATATTTTTATATCCGTTTAATAAATTCTGCGTACCTTGAGACGCAAAATATCAAATTTTGAGGGTGGTATTTCTCTTTATCTGACGATTTTGAAATTAATAAACCAAGAAATAGTCGTTACATAGACAAGCAGACCATTTTGTTTTTAAATCAAGGTTTTACGTAAATAAACAATGACATTAAGACATATCTCACCATTTATATATAATAAATACAAATCGTACATTTCTTGTCGACGCTAAAAGAACTAACATTAAAGACGTATCCTATATCAATAAGATTTTAGATCAGGGGTTCCCAAACTTTTTGGTACCGCGCCCCCTTTCTTGAAATGAAAGCCTCCCACGCCCCCCTACCCTTTACGTTATAAATTATGAATGATGGGTGTGGGTGTTGCTGAATGCTATCTCATTCAAAACACTAATGCTGAATGCTATATCATTCAAAACGTTAATGTGTTGCTGAATGCTATCTCATTCAAAACATTAATGTGTTAGTGAATGCTATATTATTCAAAACGCTAATGTGTTGCTGAAAGCTATCTCATTCAAAACACTAATGTGTTGCTGAATGCTATATTATTCAAAACGCTAATGTGTTGCTGAATGCTATCTCATTCAAAACGCTAATGCTGAATGCTATTTCATTAAAAATGCTAATGTGTTACCTAATGCTATCCCCATTCAAAACGCTAATGTGTTGCGCGCCACCCTGTTTGGTAACCTCTGTTTTAGATGATTTTCGGACATAACGAAGAAGGGCATTAGGATAGTTTTTCTGTCGAGAAATATTGATCAAACTCTTTGAAATGATTGTTGGCATGACGGCAGCATGCCTCTAAGGCGCTGAGCCTTCGCCAGTTACTTAACATCATTTACCAGTTTTTTTTTTTTTTTTTTTTTTTTTTTTTTTTTTTTTTGTGAAACCCACCCAGCTTATTTTGGTTAAAATTGTAATTATTAAAAACTATTTTTTAAAAAAAATTTAGCTTAACGTCTCTTTAACATCTATTGGTCATTCAAGACGGGGGTTTTACCCTCCATTCGCTGGAAACTTGCAAACTAGCTACCCACATTGACCTCACCCAGCCTGGGTTGGGCTGGAAAAAAGAGCCAACAATACGTGGTGTTCCCAAGCGGTCACCCATCCAAGTACTGATCACGTCCGACGTTGCTTAACTTCAGTGATCTGACGGGAACTGGTGTATTCAACGTGGTATGATCGTTGGCATTTTACCAGTTTGAGCCCGAACGTACTTTGCAAGCGATTACAGGCTGACGAAAAAATCGTCTTGTATCGCACAAAGGACGATCGCCCTAAGAAAGCCCATCAATATGATGCTCAGGTATACAGTTTCTTCTCCACAGACATTCTGGCCGACAAATTTCAGTTCAATTGATGAAGGTTTGTCCAGAAATAATAATTAACATCTGTAATGATGAACAGCCTCAGTCAAGGTAAAGGCCCGAAATGTGTCAAAAATATTCAAGTTCCCCATAACTCAATTTTTTTTTAAAAAAAACAACAAGTTTATTACTTCCTCAGTGCTTCGGTAGACTTCTGGAAAACATGCGCGAATATAGCCCTCTTGTTTTTGGTAGGGGAGGGACTCGTAAACAAGAGACCGAGGATTCGAGCCCTGGGCTGTTTTTTTTAATGCAATGTTTATCGACGTACGATACCTAATTTGTTAAAAGCTGTATAGCTTACACAAATAACTTTCATAAGGGTGATAAGTGATTTTATAAGCGTGATGACGAAAAAAAGTGCCATGACGGGTAACAGAATTTTTGACAATTTTTTATTTACGTATTTCTATTCAGCCTCAGGATTGGGAATTATTTAGGGGCCCTTGCCCCTCCCCCCCTCTCAATGGGATAAAAGACACAATTCATTTGAATTTTTTTTTTTTTAATTTTTAACAAAATTTGAGAAACACCGGCCGCTTAAAAAAACTGGGGGGGGGCACGTGCCCCCATGGCCTTCCCTATATCCGCGCATGCTGGACAAGGATATAAACTAGTAATTTGTGAACAGTAGATCTCACTCAGTTAAAATGGCCACAATGAAGTATATCAGTAGACCAAAAAATCCTATGAATATAAAATGTTTATTTTGTTTTATCGAAATCGGATTTCCATAGTTATCTTGGAATGAACAGGTGTCTAAAGATAAATTGCTCGAATGTACTACTAGAACTCACATTGTGCGGTTGAAAAATGGATCAAATATGTAAAATAAATATCATTTCATGTATAAATTTAGGAAGCCACTTTCTGTTTTGTAAAATCTGTACCTATAAAACGCAAAGCCCAGTTGGTATACTGACTGACGTACTGATAATCAACGTAGCTCCACGGTGGCTAAACGTAGAGGCTTAAAACTTTGCACAAAGGTTCCTTTTAGTATGTAGGAACGTAATAAGAAAGGAGAAAAAATAAAATTCAAGTGGCAGCAAGATACCGCCAAAAATGACGCTATTTAGCGGGTCTTTTTGCATTTTTTTTTCTGGACAAACTCAAAGATATTTGTTATTTTTTAATTTATAAAATAACAAAAAGTATAAAATTTTATTTCTTTATTTTTATTTTTAAAAATATAATTTTATTTATAAAAATAAAAAATTTATAAAATATTTTTTTTATATTTATTAATTTGTTAAATATTTCATTGATATATATTTTTATTTCTTCAAATGAAGTAAAAAAAAAAAAAAAANAGTATATAAGGACCCCATAAAAAATATAAAATTTGAAAATTTCCGGTTTCTCCCCGATTTATGGACCCCAAAAAATCGGAATTGAGAAGTACCACTTCGGGATGAGCGAGAAAGATGAAATTTGATACAAAGGTGTTCCAAAGTACAAAAAGTCATATCCTCGAATAAAATATTGAATTTTCTAACCAGTAGCGGTGCTCACTCTGGGGGTCGGTTCCACCAAAAATCCATAGTTAAGAAGTATCACTTCGGGATGAGCGAGAAAGCTGAAATTTTATACGGTGTTCCGCTGTGCAAAAAGTAGGTAATATCTTTGAGTATAATATTGAATTTTCTAAATCGGAGCGGTGTTCACTGGGGGGTCCGTTCCATCAAAAATCTAAAATTAAGAAGATTCAATTCAAGGGAAAACATCTAGCACCTACCTATACAGCAGACACAAATTTTCCTATAAGAAATATTGTTTCATTTTTCCGGGATATTATAAGTGTGGAACAAAAGACTGGTATATTCTGTTTACAGTTCGCCCACACTAACACGGAACGTTGTTGTTTTACTGACAAAAGTTTTGTCCGGTGGATGTCATGCAGTTTAAATTCCTGTCGTGGTCAAAAGAATTGACGTAGTGTTTGTGATTTTCCGAGAGTACTGTGAACTCAGCGAGGACGAATAAGTAGCTACTTCAATGTGGGCACCACCAGAGTGAAAATATTTGGTGTGTTATAAAATTGAAGTGATTATTTTATAGTACTCGGAAATACTGTGAATTCAGTACCCACAAAAGTTGAAAAGAGGACCTTGGACGTTACCACTCAGAAACTCTAACACATTACTATTAGATGCTATACCAGCTCGTACATTACTATTACAGACCGTTCACACTAGAACAGAAATCTAATACATTTCTATTACAGCTCGTTCACACTAGAACAGAAATCTAATACATTTCTATTACAGCTCGTTTACACTAGAACAGAACTCTAATACATTTCTATTACAGCTCCTTCACACTAGAACAGAACTCTAGTACATTCCTATTACTGAGCGTTCAGACTAGAACAGAACTCTAATACATTTCTATTACAGCTCGTTCACACTAGAACAGAACTCTAATACATTTCTATTACAGCTTGTTCACACTAGAACAGAACTCTAATACATTTCTATTACGGCTCGTTCACACTAGAACAGAACTCTAATACATTTCTATTACAGCTCGTTCACACTAGAACAGAAATCTAATACATTTCTATTACAGCTCGTTCACACTAGAACAGAAATCTAATACATTTCTATTACAGCTCGTTCACACTAGAACAGAACTCTAATACATTTCTATTACAGCTCGTTCACACTAGAACAGAACTCTAATACATTTCTATTACGGCTCCTTCACACTAGAACAGAACTCTAATATTTTTCTATTACGGCTCCTTCACACTAGAACAGAACTCTAATACATTTCTACACTAGAATAGAACTCTAATACATTTCTATTACAGCTCCTTCACACTAGAACAGAACTTTGTTATTTTACTGTCTTGAGTTTTACATTATTGTCTTCAATAATAAACCTTTGGTTTCGACCTCGAACACCTTCCACAAAATTGTAATTTTAACTTTCATGTGGTAATATGTAGTTAAAATCGGAGAAAATAAATGTTTGTCCGCCGCGATTTGAGTACCTTCGCTATAGCGTTAATCATTTTTAATTAAATTTCCTATAATAAGGACTCATTTTGGATCCAAGAAGGTCCTTAATAACATGAAGGAATATTAGATTCCATCACAATATTAAGAAAGACTTTTGACAGGGCCGTATCCAATACATTTTAAATCACCTCTCTGATGAGCTAATTTATTTTTCTAGGGTTGGATTGCTATTGGGTACCTACCTAATATCTAACCTAACCTACACAGATGATCACCTAATTATCATTTTCTTAATTAACTTTTGTTTTCAAAAATATTAAATGCTTTCTTTTTTTAAGAAAAAAAAATGAGTTTTGATTTTTCTTTTCTTGTGTTTAAATAAATCATTAGTTTGCGGAAATGCTTTGGCTTCTCGTAAAATATTCATCGTCATTATCTATACTTACCTGGTAATATGAAAAACAATAAATCTTACGCATATGGTCTCTCCCATATTAATTTTTATTAGGTACCTACCAACCTTTTTATCTTTCATCAGTGATCACAGGCTAACTAGTAACAGTATACCAGATATCTCAAAGTAGATGCATTTCTTTAAATGGGAAACTTATGTCAGTTATTTTCAAACTTTGGACTATTTCAAGAGAGACACCAGGGAGGTCAACTTTGAAAATGTTTATTAGAACTACCCCGTTTGGTAATGAATTTTTGAACATTAAAAGAAAATGAAGGTATTTTGAGAATTATTTGATATCAGTACTTAAAACAAGATCGGAGTACTTAAAAAAGATCGGAGTACTTAAAACAAGATGGGAGTACTTAAAACAAGATGGGAGTACTTAAAGAAGATCGGAATTATTCCCTTAAAGTGTATCTTTTATACAGAGCAAGTCATTTTAAAGGACATAGACAAATAATCGGAAACCGATACAGATGGGAAGAAAACGTTCGGTACAAACTCTACTTTTTATGGGGAGGAAATTAAACTGTGACCTGGATTTTTTCTCTAAGGACACATTGAAGGTTATTTTAAGGTCAACCTTGTTTTTTTAATAGAACCCTATATTTTTGATTGTGGTATTGAATTTTGTATTAAATTTGACTTACAATTTTCGAGACAATTTTGTCTTTGAGGTTATTTTGCAAGTATTTTTTTCCAAAGGGGCGTGCTAATAATACTCTGTAATACTTAGAAAGTTAACACACTGTATATCTAGTCTCGTGTTTGCTTTCAATGGTGTGGCACTCTATATTTGGGAGTATGTGGTGTTCAATGGTCACCCGGTACAATGCAGTAAAGAAGGGATAAAGCATTTAAAACAAAATAAAAGATAAAAGAGTACAAATATTGGATTAGGATGATTGTGTTATGGTGCTGCTCCGTATGGTACGAGGCAGATTATACAACTGAAATTTTATACTAGAAAGGCTTGACAGCATTTGCTATAATCTTTTAAATAACTAATAAAGGCGCGTACACATATGCGCGCCGCGGCACGAACGCGGTAATCGCGCGGCAATGTTCTTCATATTAGGACGTGTTTTTCTGTGCTCGCGAGCACAACACGCAGCAAAATGTTATCTGAAGATTAATATTAATTTTATATATATTTATTTATCTGAATGTAATTTTTAGAATAATTATAAAGTTTGGTCTAATAATACTCTGTGTGGCATAGTATAACACGATTTACTTACAACTTTCACAGCTTTGCATAAAATGAACATTACCTTTATTACATTCAGGGGATCACGGGTTCATTTTCCGACGGGGTCGAAAAAAATCGACTTAAAGCTTGTGTTTTAGTTGTACGATCGGGCTCGTGAGGACGATGAATAAACCAATTTCCGTCAGATCATTATACTCGTAATTACGACTAACAATTCTACATTAAAAATATTAGGACTCTTCAATGTGCTTTTAATAAAATAATCAATTTTCGATTAGTAGTTGACTATAGGTAGGTAAAACTGTAAACTATACACTACATACAGAGTGTCCCAATAAAAAGGAGCGGAGCTCAATGTATTGAGAATGGTTTAAAATTATGAAAAGCTCTGAAACACTTATATTAAGGAGCAAACTTTTTTCAGTTGTTATCAAATTTTGGGCACTCTCAGGTGAATACTTTCATATGTTTGAAGTGTGAAAAAAGACTATTTATACCCAAAACAGGGAAAAAAGGTCTGTCAGTTTGGAAAAATATTCTGTCCCTGAGTGGAAAATGATAAAGTATTTTTGGGCCCCGTTACAGCCAAAAAAAGAAAAAAAGTTACAGTTTGATTTCTCAATGATCATCGTTGTTTGATTATAATGATGTCATGGTTTACTCGTACTTGAAGTACCACCCCCTGAGGGGAGTGAGGGGCACTAGCACTACACTGTATGAGGCTTGGGGATTAATTGTTTAAGGTTGAATTGATAAACGCTAAACGATCAAATATTTTATTTTGTACATTCGATGGGTACGTTAAGCTCTATCGTTAGTGCTACGTTAGTGCTGGTTAGTGCCGTAACAATTATCGTTAGTGCTCTCCCCGTTCTGGAGATATTCAACATTTTCTCCGGACCGGCCAAAATGGAATAAAATCAAAGATCTTATGGCGACATGATTGATTTTAGGACATTTTATTTGTCCAGCTTAACAATGAACGACATGGGGAGCTTTTCGAATTATTATAAATCATAGCTCCCTGCAAATAGGTAAAATTTAACAAAAGTTTTAATACGGAATATATGTAAAATGTAAAATTAGACAAAATCCGATAAAGATAATGATATTGCAAAGATTTTTTCGTTAGTGCTGAAAGGCGACATATGCCAGGTTGTAACACTGTACTTGAAGACAATTTTGAGTCATAGAGAGTCACCTGGCCATGTACGGTTTTGGCCAGTCGGGAGAAAATGACCCGGCCAACTTAACGTACCTACATTCGATTCGGAATTTATAGAGCGGATTGGTAGTGAATGCCACGTTGTCCGCGATTGACTATTAGTGCTTCACGACCAAGCGTCCTCTTCAAATAAACTTTCTAGAGTCGCCATCAATTACGGTTGATTCAATCGATATATTCAAGCTTTGAATCAAAATGATTGACCGTCTAGTGCTTCTTTAAGGGCTATTGATAAACAGTTCTATTGAAAACAAAGCTTCTCAAATTTAATCAAAAATGCCCTACGGAAGAAAAAGAAATATTTAAAGACAAAGAAAAATGAATACTATCAGTGGTTACCGTTGTCAGTGCTGGTATAAAGCAACCATTAACTCATTTTATATTAGACAATATTTTGAGAAAGAGCCATAAAACTAAAAATCATAGTATCTACCTAATATTAAATAATTAGTGCCCGGGGCTATTGTATACTATTGCGACAGATATCCCATGATTTATAGCTACTGAGGGATTTTTTAAAATAATAAAATCAGAATATTTAATTCCTCAGACAAATACCTTGTGTTTTGGACACCTTTATTTGGAAATTTTCAGCATCTCATACAGGTGTCTCTCTTAAAACTACACTAATGATGTATGACAATTTAAAAGGTGGCATTGCTCCTGATGCTCTGCCAGAAAAATATGACCTCTCTCTGTCATTCGTTTGGCGTAAAGGGCATAGCAGTTCCTTTTACATTCCTAGAATAAGAAGCAATCCAGTTTCTATATAATTGTGAACGTTAGTGAAATCCACTTTTGACCCCGATATACATCCCGAAATGCACTTGTATAATTATGTGCATGTGTATGTATATGTATGGTTGTTTGCCAAAAGCCAAAATTATCATCCGATTTTGACGAAATTTGGTATTCATGTTTAGGACATGAAGGAAATTTGCTGTATACTTTTTGGACCAATATTGTGTTTTTTGAAAATGATTTTTATCTTTTTAGCGGTTTGTTGTAGAAACGAAAATTTTTGATATGTATGGCGGATATTAAGGGCTTCCTGATTTTGAAAAAATTGGGGGCCCTGCGCCCCCCGGGGGGGGCATGGGGCCCAATATTTTGTTTTTTGAAAATATGATTAAGACATTTTGGTTTATTATTTTCAATAATGAACCTTTGGAATCGTCACGGAAAAAAAATTACCCCCCTCAAATTTTTTTCTATAAATGACTACAACAGTAACGTGAACACCTGATCATCTTTATCCACTAGTAACTATTTGAGGACAAAATATAAGATGAAAGAAGTATGAGAAATTTCCGGATTAAACTTTAACGTGTCTACGACATCATTGGATTCATCTTCGTCAGGAGGCGGTGAAGATGACAATAATGAGACCCAATTCTGGCAGCTATGTAAGTTACTATGATGCACAACCATGATACGATTCGTACTATTTTCGAAAGCAATTATGCCGCATATTATTCTATTTTCAAAAAAAAAAAAAAAAAATCGTTCTAATTTAGAGGTTCTGATAAATTATAGTTGTTTCGACACATCAAATCCCTGTCCTGGATATGTCTATGAACGGAATATCTCTGTTATAATATTTTAGCAGGCAATAGGAACAAGTAACATTATTATTAATCTTAGTACCTACTATAGTACTTACAACTAGTTCTCTACTGAGTACTGAATATTCAGCTTAATCTGTAAATTACCTTTAATAACAAAACGTAGTAAATATATATACAACTAGTTCTTTACTGAGTACTGAATATTTAGCCTAATGTCTAAATTACCTTTAATAACAAAACGTAGTAAATATATATACAACTAGTTCTTTACTGAGTACTGAATATTTAGCCTAATATCTAAATTACCTTTAATAACAAAACGTGGTAAATATATATACAACTAGTTATCTACTAAGTACTGAATATTCAGCCTAATGTCTAAATTACCTTTAATAACAAAACGTGGTAAATATATATATACAACTAGTTCTCTACTGAGTACTGAATATTCAGCCTAATGTCTAAATTACCTTTAATAACAAAACGTGGTAAATATATATACAACTAGTTCTCTACTGAGTACTGAGTATTCAGCCTAATGTCTAAATCACCTTTAATAACAAAACGTAGTAAATATATAGAATTATTGGGTAGGTTCAATTATGATTAGATCGATATAAAATCAATCTGAATCATGACTACTACAGGTCACTGGGTTATTGTCTTCCTTCAACATCGTTAAAATCATAGACCAAATCTGCGAATATTGGTTTATTTTTTTCAATTATAAACTTTGAAATCGTCACGGAAAAAAAAAATCCCCCCCCCCCAAATTTGATATTATACGNAAAAAAAAAAAAAAAAAAAAAATCCGTTTGTCCGCCGTACGTCGTGATGGGCACTTTTGCCACTTAGCGTTGACCGATTTGGATTTGGTATATAGGTCCCATCTGGGCTCTAATTGTGACCCGATTTTTAGCGGTTCTCAGTATTGCTTTCTAAAAGGAGAATGGTAAGAGCTAGAGATTTGAAATTTTGTATGTATGTCATATTTGGGGTCTCTGTTAGCTCCGAAACTTTTGGGTTCAATCAAATATACCGCTGGCGGTTTTTACCGTCATCAGATATTTTCATGAAGGATATGAATGGAAAAACAGACAGTACAAATATGGCGTTTTCAAAATTAGATCTCACATCGTTCGATCAACAATTTTGTACCATTTTTAAAATATGAATTATGATAAAAATAACAAATGAAAGGTCAACCATAAGTAAAACCGTGTAACTAATTAGTAAAAAATAATAACTTTATTTTAAAAGTAATTTTGAAGAGTCCTAAAGGTTAAATGTATCAACATATGAAGGGAACCCAAACATCCATTTCGTAAAATACGTGCCAAGAATTCACAGGAAAACCTCGTAGCACGAGTAATTATAAGTGATCAAATGATGACTTTAAATTATATCAAATAGATCTTTATATTAGAAGTCTCCGAGCTGATCAGTAATATGACAAAAAATGTAATATCTCCGATATAATTTTTGACACCTCAAGACCCTCCAAATAACTATCATGTTTTTTTTTTCTTCTCCAAAGAAAATATGAAATTTAAACCAAAATAAAAGAATGAAATTAAGACCTCCCAGTTTGTATAAGACACATCACAAGACAAGGTTTATAAAATCATTTCAACCATGCATAACTAGATTCTAAACATCGCAACAATGTAGCATGAACAACAAAGACACAAAACTCAAACCAAAAACCACAAGGCTGGATTTTTTGCGGATTTTGAAAAGGTTTAGGGATATAGCATTATAAGTAAAATTGCTCATTGCTTCGTCCATATTTTTTCCTGCGAACAAAACACAATATCTACAGGGTGTTTGTCTATAAATGGGACCCCTGAATATGGTGGGTAGGTGAGATCAAATGGAACATTTTTACGAAATTAGTTATTGACGAAGCATAGCCGAGTTACAGGGTGGAGAAGGTCATTTTTGGACATCTTGCAAAGTCTCTTGGTGGGTTCTGTGTTACCGAACAAAAAGTTGTTGGACACTGAATCCTATAGTTTTTGATGGCGGTGATTTCAAATATACCATCAAAATTCTAAAAAAAACAAAATCAGAATGGGAGAAAACCTGAAAAGTGATAAATTTTTTTGTTTGTTATCAAATGTGATTCAACATAAAAATCAAATCAAAACTTTTTTTTTGATTTGATTGAAATGTGCGTCTTTTTAACTGAGAGTAATACATTTTGTTTTAAAAAAAAAAAAAAATGAAAAATAGGACAAAAAAATTAATTCCCATGTTAGGAGAGAACCAAAAAAATGGTCCGATACGATCAAATTTTAGAAATTTGCTTGAACTTACAACCGGTACGAAGTCCAGGATACAACTGTCAAATTGGAATTTCAAAAAAAAGGGGGTAAACCAAAATGGAAGCTTTCCAAAGTTTGAAAAATGTTCGATTAAAAGTATTTTTTCTTCTCTTTTTTCTCGTTTGACCTGAGTACAACAAATAGAAGTATGAGTTCAGATTATTTAAAAAGATAATATATCACAAAAACAAGGAAAAAACAATTTGAATTTTTACATTTGCCATACTCAGGTAGGTACTGTTAAAATACAACTTAACAACAAAAAATTTGAACACTTTTCATGTTTTCCCTCATTCTACTTTAATAAAATTTGAAATTACCGCCTTCGAAAGCTAGGATTTAGTGTTCATTCATTTTTTGTTCGTGACACAGAATCCACCAAGCGACGTTGAAATTTGTCCCATAATGACCTTCCCCACCCTATAAGTCGGCTGTACTTCGTTCAGCTCACGGACGAATTTCGTTAAAAAAAAAATCCATTCGANCCGGTCTGGGGTAAATCTGCCCACTCGAAACAAGTTGACACCTCAGTTAACGAATCAGTTAGAATAGCAACAGGGTGCTTAAAACCAACACCTCTTGAGAAAATATACCCTTTAATCGGCATAGCTCCTCCAGCTATTAGACGTGAAGTCGGTGATGGCATTGAAAGAAAAAAACAAGAAGACGATCCCAGGCACCCATTGTTCAACCATCAACATCCATCTGCCCGACTAAAATCAAGGAAAAGCTTCCTGAAAACATCGCGGAGGCTATCCACAACACCTGAGGAACAGAGGCTAAAACTGTGGAATGAAAGAGTCAACCAACCAATCATAGACATAAAAGAGGAGATTTCCGCGGGTTTCGACCTGCCTTTCAATATTTGGAAACCCCTTAACAGACTGCGAGTCGGAGTGGGACGATGTAAATCCAACCTCAAAAAATGGAGCATTTCGGATGACGAAACATGCTCTTGTGGCGCCAAGCAGGACATGCCACACCTACTGATCTGTCCCGACCTTGAGGAACCCTGCAACCATCAAGACCTCATCGCTGCCAACGACATAGCTGTTAAGACAGCAATACATTGGCAAAATATTTGATATTTGGATTCACCGGACACGGAAAGTAAGTAAGGAAAGTAAGTATTATTGAAGAGTGTCGTATTCAGATAGTTTTCAAGAAAAACTTTAGCGCTGTTGGAATCTAACCACTGATTTGCTCAAATATGTGGAAGAACGGGAAGTCGGTAGACAGTGGGTATGACACACAATGACCATGCAATTGAAGTAGAAAACACGACCACTGAATTTTACAACTGAATTTTATTAAACTAGTTGAAAAGTTCGACAACCAAGGCAGGCGCGACGTGTTTTTTTCTCCTTAACTTCCCTTTAACATCTATTGGTTATTTGAGACGTGGGTTTTATACCCTCGATTCTCTAGAAATTTTCAGACCAGCTTCCCACATTGTTCTGGGCTGGGGCGGCAAGAGCCACATAACGCGAACCTACGCCCAGTGATTAATACCAACAGTTGGTAGTTATTATTCTATCAAATCACTGAATCTGATGTATTTAAAGTGTTTTAGATGATGGCTAGTGATCAATCTGCTTCGGGTCCATGGCCCGTTGAATAAACCAGTTTTCGTTAGATCACTGAAGTTATGTAAAGAAAAATAGTCAGTATATATTAGGTATCTCGCCCTCGTGATACTGACATTTTTCGGGCCAAACCAGGCTGGGGGAGGTAAACATGGGTAGCCGGTTTACAAGTTTCCAGCTAAGGAAAGGTAAAAGAACCTTCTCAAATGTTTCGTGAAAATAGCCAAAAGGCGGAAAAAACCGCCAACTGTACAGTCCATTCTAATTAAAATTCGAGACGCGTACAATATATAAAATTGAAAAAGTAAAAAATCTCATCTAGTTTATAGCTCTTACCGTTTTCTATTTATGACAGACTCATGAAAACCGCTAAAAAGCGGCAAAAAACGCCAAGAATAAATTCCTATTTCAACCAAATATGTCATTTTAAGCTCTAGCACTTACCGTTCTCTTTTTAGACAGGAACCACCAAAAAGCGGCCGAAAACCGCTAATAACCACCAAACTGCAGCCGAAGGTGTCTAAAAAATTGATTGTAGTTTTTGTTTGTAGCTCTCGCATATCCTTGGAGGTAAATAATTTTCAAAGTTTTGCTTTATCAATAGTATTGTCTTTGTATACCTACTTATATTTTGTTCTATGTACTATTATCATTGGCTCGTCCCGTTTTTATAACAAAAAGACAATAAGTATAGACAGATCAGACACACACGTCACACAAGGACCAATGGCTGAATCTCGAGATTTGGGATCTGATGGGGACCCCAAAACGTGCTTTTGCATTGAAAACTCAAAATTTCAGCCCGCATTACGATACTTTCCCTTTTATAAGATAAGGAAAGTGAAATAACCGATGCGAACACGTGAACAGCAGAGCAATACGTCTACAAGATTGGCCAATATTGTTTGTATAAAAGTCTGGTATAATTATTGTTAATGTGGTGCAACCCGCAGACGGCCATAGTAAAAGTTCAGTTCAACTCTAATCTATTATGAATTAATATTGAATGGTGTATTTTGGACCTTCGGATCCATTAATTCCTCAGATCGCTATCCATTGAATCAGTGTTGGGTGCCAAATTATAGACCCCATAATTATGAACTCTACCCTTAAAAGATCTCATTCAAAAGAAACAAAAACATCAACTATTTAATTGCGGGGAATTGCTCCAAGCGAATCAATGGTTTAACCTTTATAGACATAGTAACACCTCGTTATCTATGTCTTGTTGATCTGGAACTGGAGATATAGGGTCAGATTTGTAATTTTTTATTCAAGAAAAATCTTCTCATATTTGCAACATCAATCCGCACACATACTACTCGTATAGCTGGTGTAAAAGATTTGAGATTATGTTTTAATCACCAGTGTTTAGTGTTGAAAGATAAAAAAAACTTTCCTTAGAACTCTATGTTTATGTGGTGAAAATATTCAAAAAAGATCCTGCATCATCTACTGGGGCTTGATCAAACGTCCTCCAGTTTACCAAAAAAAAAAAACCTTTTAAATTTTGATTCTTAGCCATAATCATCCCTCAATCTTCTATGTGTATTTATTTTAAACTGTGTGTCTGATTTGTTTGAGTACTTCCTATATAGTCCCCGAATGTCCTTTGTCCAAAGGAACGATGCTTTTTCTATGTATTCATTTTAACCCATATTTATGGCAGAGTTCCTTTCTATATTTCACCATCACAGCTTCAACTGAGAGTAAGAGAAAATTACCTTTTTAGTGCAACATTACAACTCACAAACAATAAGAGATATCAAAAAAAGGCTGTCAATGGATTCCCATCCCCCCCAAAAAAAAATCCCCAACATACTCAAAATCTTAATGAAAATACTAATCCTCTACGACAGGGGTTCCCAAACTGGGGGCACGCCCCCCCCCCTAGGGGGGCGTGAAAGCAAGCCAAGGGGGGGGGCGGGACCAGTTGAATTATTAACATTTAGGTGAACTATATATGTACATTTTTTTTTTTACAAAGGTAATTTTATTGTACATGATGTTTAGAAAATTTGAATGAGATAGCATTCAGAAAGAAACACATTAGCGATTTGATTGGGATAGCATTCAGCAACATATTAGCGTTTTGAATGAGATAGCATTCAGCAACACATTAGCGTTTTGATTAAGATAGCATTCAGCAACAATTAGCGTTTTGAATGGGATAGCATTCAGCAACACATTAGCGTTTTGAATGTTGTAGAATTCAGCAACACATTAGCGTTTTGAATGAGTTAGCATTCAGCACCACATTAGCGTTTTGTTTGAGATAGCATTCAGCAACACCCATACTCATTCATAATTTATAATGTAAAGGGGAGGGGGCGTGGGAGGCTTTCATTTCAAGAAAAGGAGGCGCGGTACCAAAAAGTTTGGGAACCTCTGCTCTACGATCTACGAGTATCATGGTTTGCATCCCAAATTTGAGAATTTGACCGATTTCCCATATTTATAACAAGAAGAAAAAAACGTCTGGAAAACACATATAGGAAGTTACAAAAACAATCATTGCCGGAAGAATGATTTCTCTGATTAATGTACCGGTATGCTATACGTGCAGCGTCCTCACCACCAGATCAATTAAATTTCCATTCTAGGGTTAATAAATATAAAAAGATAGATATATTGTCTGAACCGACCCGACCTTGTAATATTATATCTACCGACTAGCGCCAATCTTTAGGATGAATCTAATTGCAATAATTGGTCAATTGATGCATGAACGACGAAAAGGTATTCTTAAAACCCAAACAACAACAAAAATCATACTTATAAATTGATAATTGTTGCAATTAAACGTAATTATCTCTATTTGTATAAAATAATGTTCAGGGTGGTGTGGGTATTTGAAATTAAATGAATTGATCAAATCAAAGAATTTAAAAAAATCGGATAACTGCCTATTAATGGATTTACATACATTTAATAAAAAAATATGAGCAGAGCCATTTTATAAATGGGACAAATGGCATTTGCACAGGGCGGAAAATTTCTACATATGATTGCAATGTTTTAGAGTTTTAGCCGGCGTCTATGGCACGTTGATACACCAGTTCCCGTTCGATCACTGAAGTTAAGCAACGTACTGCGAGGTTGTACCATGTGGGTGTATACGTGGGTTCGCGCCCTTGTGATGCTGGCTATTTTTCCGGCCCAACCCAGGCTGGTTGAGGTCAATGTTGGTAGCTGGTTTGCAAGTTTCCAGCGAATGGAGGGTGAAACCCCCGTCTTCAATGACCAATAGATGTTAAAGAGACATAAATTTCAATAAAATATTGTGTATCAACTACAAATAATAAGGCGAGTCACGACATTCTCAAGTTGATATTCCCTGTTACGACATTCTCGCCTTATTATTTGTAGTTGATACACAATATTTTATTGAAATTTATATTTCATAATGACTAAAAACATCCTAAATACCATTTCTATGTTAAAGAGACGTTAAGCTAAATTAAAAACAAAAAAAAAAAAGAATTTAGAGTGTCTGTGAAAAATTTAATGAAAAACAACAAAGGCCCTTTCAGCTCAATTGATTCTGGAAAAATTGATCGTCGAAAAAAACATCATCGCATCTTTCCCAAACATTTACAATGCCTTGAATATATTCATAACAATACGTGTGTCGAATGCAACTGGAGAGAGGATTTTTTCTGCCCTTGAATTGATAAAAATAAGTTCCCTGAGGCATTTGAAACTTAACAGCTTGGATGTCATTAGGATCCAACATGAACTCCTTGAATCTATAAATGTTGATATCATTGTCGTTAAATTTTGAAATGTTAAGGCATTGAAAATTTTTATTATTCAATGAATAATTCTTTTTTTTTTTTCTTTGTGTTGAAACATATAGAATAATTACCTATATTACGTATGGATCTAGTAGCATCTAGGTGTATAAATATGATAATATTGAAAAAAGGAAATTGTGATGTGAAATGACCAACTAACATAAAAGAAAAGGTTCCTATTGTTTTTGATCTAAACCAAGAAACAATGAAAAAAAAGTCTACCTATCTTTTTGATTTTATGGTAGTCATTGTTATCCTAAATATAAAATCAAGAGTAAATGACCTTTTTCTAATGGCAAATTTATCTCAGAAAAAATTGAATTACCTCGCCTTTCTGTGAGCGATCTCTGTGAAAATTGATACTATCATTTCAATTAACTGCATAAACAATCCTATCAAATTTCATTCGAATCAGTCAAACCCTTAAAAAGTTATGGCTAAAAACAAATTCGTCAAGGGGTCCTAACTGTATTTAGGACCGGTTGATGGATTTAATGTTTTTGAATGAAAGGCAATCATCTTAGAATCAAGAAACACTTGGGCATCACTCTTTTTAAGAAATTTTGGGCTAGAAAATGGAAAAAAATGCAATATTTATTTGAATTTTTGGGGGGTCTAAAAATGGTTTTCCGCTGGCGTTGCAAGTTCATACTAAGGCTAATCTTATTGCAAACCTAAACAAGATAATGTTAAAAAAGTCCTCATTTTTTTCCTTATTATTCAAAAATTAGTTTGAAAATATCGATTTTACATAGGAATCTTGTCTCATGTGAATATATAGCACGGTCCATTTTTCGCTTGGCGTTCGCAAAAGGACCATGTTGCTTGATAAAAAATAAAGTAATGTTCTACTCGGCGGAGAACATCCCCCGCGATGACAAAATGACTAAAACCATCAGCGATAACAAAAATTGAGTCACGATCAATGAAAATACTATATCAAACTCAATCTTACTAAATTACTGCATCATCTTAATAAGTTTACATTTTAAACAACAAAAATATGTAACTCTGGATTGGAAAAGTATTTTTTTAAAGATAACTGATGATGGAAACCACCCTGTATATATTGACAACAACTATCTATTTTCATATGCTTTAAACTTTATAATCCAAAACCAAATCATGTTCATACTTCCTGAATTATGAAAAAACTTCTTGTGTTGCTGAAAATTAAGTCTACGTATATATAGGGTGAGTAATTTTATAGGACATAGTCAAAAATCGCGGAAACAGTTAGAGATAGGAAGAAAACGTTCAATACAAACAAATATTATTTTTTGAAGTGGAAATTTAATAAAGGCATTTTTTTCGAAGGTTGCCTTTAGGGTTATTTTAAGGTCAACTTTTTTTTTAAAAAAAAAAAAATAGAACCCTGTATTTCTCATTGTGGTATTGAATTTTGTATTAAGAAAGAAATAATTTTTGCTCACAAAAAAATTTCCATTTGACTTACAGCTTTCGAGATAATCTCTACCTGGTCGTAAAAATTATTAGAAATCTCTCACTAAGAGCACGACGTCATGGAGAAAATAATCGCGAAAACTGTAAGTCAAATCGAGAAGTTTTAAGGAACAAAATATTTTTTTTTTAATACAAAATTCAAAACCACAATCCAAAATAGAGTGTACTATTTTTTTTTTTTAAAAAAAAAGATGACCTTGAAATAGCCCTGAACGCTACCTTGAAGGAAAGTTTCAAGGTAACCGTTTAATTTCCACCTGAAAATAAGGAGGGGGAGGGTATATCGAACATTTTCTTCCTATCTCTAACGGTGTCCGAGATATTTGACCATGTCCTATAACACGCCTCACCCTGTATACTACTACGCATGTATTCCAACCGAATTCTCATAGGTCAGTTGGCCGAAGTCCTTCTGAAACATTAAACTATTATTAGATACTGCATTATCTTCATAGATAAATACACGTATGGATTGTGGTAAAGGATGACTGGTCGGAATGCGCGGATATACGGGAGGGCCCGGGGGGACGTGCCCCCCCCAGTTTTTTTAAGCGGACGGTGTTTCTCAAATTTGATTATACCTAATCCGCTGTGTATTTTATCCCATTGAAAGGGGGGGGCACCTAAATAATTCTCAATCCTGAGACTAATTAGAAATATGTAAAACAAAAATTCTGTCATCCGTCAAGGCCTTTTTTTTTCCTCATCACACTTATAAAATCGCTTATCACCCTTATGAAAGGTATTTGTGGTAAGATCTACAGCTTTTAA
This sequence comes from Pachypsylla venusta, assembly GCA_012654025.1. Classification (NCBI taxonomy): domain Eukaryota; kingdom Metazoa; phylum Arthropoda; class Insecta; order Hemiptera; family Aphalaridae; genus Pachypsylla; species Pachypsylla venusta. The sequence continues at coordinate 7,573,178 of CM022881.1, forward strand.
CAAATTAAGTATCATACCTGGATAATCATTGCATTTAAAATTATTGCCCAGTACTCGAAACCCCGCTCTCTAGGTTACGAGTCCCACCCCCTCCAAATTTTCTATTAGGTTTACTGTGCGATTGTGCCCCCCCCCCCCCAAAAAAACAAGAGGGCTATATCCGCGCATGCTGGTTGGAGAGGGACAAAAAAAATGACAAACGCACTTTCGCAGGCATAAAACCTAATCACCTATTATTACCTAATAAAGATAACAAACCAAAAAAATGAAACTCAGTCGACGTGAAGCAGCTTCGCATACAGAAATTATTATTAGGCTATGTTCAGATGAACGCGCCGTACCGCGCGGCACAATATATATCTAAGTAGTGCATATTGCCTACATGACCGTGCGATAACAGCGCGGTGCAGCGTGGTACTAGTTCTACAAACTTGTATCGATTTGTTCATATGTCATCTGAACATAACCTTAACCTAGTTTAGAAATTTGAGAAGTTATAGGACAAAAAAAACTTTTGTAAAATTCCAAATCGAGTTTTACGCGCAAAATTGAGAATTTTCATGTCCTAAATATAAAGGCATGGCTTGTGTCATAGCTCATCAGCTGCTTTTAGAGGTGGTTCCGTTGCATTCAATCATGTCTCTAAAATGATGATTTCAAAGAAAGTAGGTATGGTTTCCTCGTTATTATCAAGGTTTCAATGTTCTATTTATTCCAAGAATATTTCAAATTATTTTTCTGTCCAATTCGTCCTTTTTATTTCAGCCCTTAGGCTACATTTCCATTAATTTTCTTGTTTATCTTGTCAACATCTACGTTGCACCCATACAATCGGACAAGAGGTACCCAGTACCCACCTAATGGGGACGATAAAATCAATCCTTTTTTAATAATTGTAAACTGCTATATTGTTAATAATAATAACTGCTCACTGCGTTAGGATCTCGATTGCATGTACCACTGTTTTTTTAAAAAAGAAAAAAACTAAAAAATTACACGGTAATGCAGTGAAGGGAGTCAGAAGGCAACAGTGCGTGAAATTGATTCGTATTCAGACGAAAGAGCCCTCTGGGTTGAAAATCTACCACTATGAGGGGGTGTTTTTTTAGAACAAAATAAGAAATAGGGTATGGGGGAAGGTTTGTTGATAGCGGAAAAAATGAAAATGTTTAATCCTCTAAACCCCCTCTACTTCTCAGACTTTCCCTTTTTCTAACCTCAATTCATTCCTGAACGCCTAGTCCAGAAAAAAATGTCTTTCAAAGAGATATTGAACATGTTGCTTTATGTTTTTACTTCCTTTTTTAAGGAATTTAAGAAAAACATATTTTCCTGAACGCGTTCCGGATGGGGTAAGCTTACGCACTGGACAAAAATTTTAAAACACATTCATAACTCTTTTCTTTTGTTTTATGAAGGAAAGATTTTTTTAAGTTTTAATTTTCGTCGATTGACTTTTTCACTTTAGAGAAATCTAAAGTGAAAAAGTCAATCGACTTAAAAAAATTTTTAAAACTTAACAAAATCTTTAATTCATAAAACAAAATATCAAGTCTCAATAGACATTCATAATGTGTTAAATCATATAACTTTTATTAATTTAAAAACAACACCCATCAAAATTTGCTATTTCTACTTTTCCACATCAAAATGTGGGCTATTTTTCGCCCTCCTCATTTCACATACAAAGCTCGAAAGTTATTCGCAAGTTCGATCTAATTATTCAAGGAAAGCAAAGTCTATAATCAAAACGCAGATTCATCTTTCTGTGTTAGAAAGGAAATATTAGGTACCTACTCCCTATATACACTGCAAAAAATATCTCCAAGGAACGTCCTTATTTATTAAAAAAATATGCTTTAAAAAAACTCCGCCAATGTGACACATAAGTTAATAAACTGTCTGCAAAAAATAACCCCCTAATTTCAGTTTTAATGTTGTTACCTAGGTACGTAGAATCCAAAAATCAGTTAAAAAAATCCTTCCGAAAAATAATCAAATTCGCTAAAAAGCGGTTAAAACGGGCAGTGGTATTAGGTATATTTATTTGCATACAAAAGTTCTAAAGCATAATTAGACCTCAAATATGACATTGGGACCAAATTTTAAGTCTCCAGCACTTACCATTCTTTTTTTAGACAGTAATACTAAAAAAAGCGGCTAAAACCACCAGCGATGTATTCGATTGCACCCAAAAGTTTGGGGGCACAATTAGACGTGCCCATCACGGCGGACACTGAACAAACGTATTTTTTTATTCGAATTTTGGATTCTACGTACCGTGAAACTTAATAGGTATAACAAATCAAATGACAATTCCAAAGATTCATTATTGAAAATATTTTTTTTCTTAGTTGAGAATGTGGTAATAGACGAAAGCGCTGCGTAACTATAAACAATTTAGTTATGAAACTATAAAAAACTATGAAACAAAACTATAAAACTATGAAATTTCAACCGATGTGTTATTTTGGAGCACATTTAAAGGCGATAAGGAGTATTTTCCAGTGTTCTAGTTGGGAATTGGGCGTTCTTAGTACCTACATAAAATGGATAACTACAGAAAAATGCCATGTCTCTGAAGTGCCTGGCAATTAATTTATAAAACCAATTCAGCATTCATTCATTCAATGTGGCATCATCGTATCCGATGGTAGCCAGATGTATGAGACAGCAGCTCTATATAAGTTGTAGTATACTGCTTATGTTTTTAATTGTCATCATACATCCGTTCTTGGAGGCTGATAATTGACATGGGCCCCCAGAACCATGACAATCACTGCAATATAATTACGTCAGTAACATAAGAGTTATAAACATAATGATATTACAGAGTTGCTTTCTGCGTTATTTTACACCATCAGCTCAGGTGGACTCGGCCCGTGAGGATGTCACCCTCAAGTAACTTCTTACAATCTCAAGTATGATTTACTTTTCCGCATGGAAAGTTAGCAAGTCATAAATGGATTGGAAGAAATTATGCCTTCGGTAACAGAAGATATCAGGTGGACTCGGCCCGTGAGGATTTCACCCTCAAGTAACTTCTTACAATCTCAAGTATGATTTACTTTTCCTCATGGAAAGTTAGCAAGTCATATGGATTGGAAGAAATTACGCCTTCGGATAAAACCAATATTTTAGAGAATTCAAATGAGGCAACCAGTTCAATCAGAATATGATTCCAGTGTGGACTCATCCTCCATTTCACCCCAACATGTTTGTCTCTTCAAGCTAAAGGCTATAAAGGCTAAACTCCTCACATCATCTCTCCAAAACATACAACACAATTTTCAAAGGATTTCATTTTTGCATGTTAATAGGTTTTTATACTCTGAGAAGGTTGAGAAGGGTTTGAGGGCATTCAAAGCTTTCATAGAGTGGGTGGTTTTTTAAAATTTGTTTTATTTTCGATGTTAATTGTTAATGTGTGTTTCATAAAGGTCATCTCGATCCGCTTTAAACATTTTAACCTGATTTTGGTCTATTACTTTCGATAGTGTGTCGATAAATATTGAAGAGTAGTCCGCCGAGTTCCAAAAGGCTATGTAGAAAAAATCTCTGACTCTTACCATTCTCTTTTTAGACAGGATTAATGAAAACCGCTTTAAAGTGGCAAAAACCACCAGTTGTATATTTGATTGAACCCAAAATTTTCGGAGCTAACTGAGACCCCAAAAATTATATCATATATTTATACCAAATTTCAAATCTCTAGGTCTTACCATTCTCCTTTTAGACAGAGCGGCAAAAATCGCCGAGGATGTTTTCGATTGAAACCAAAAGTTTTGGGGCACAATTAGAGCCCAGATTGGACCTATATTTCATCCAAATCGGTCAACGCTAAGTGGCAAAAGTGCCCATCACGGCGTACGGCGGACAAACGGATTTTTTTTATTCGATTTTTGGATTCTACGTACCTTGAAACGTATAATTTTTTTTCGTGACGATTCCAAAGGTTCATTATTAAAAAAAATTATAAACCAAAAAGATATTATGTACAGTAATTTCGCCGATTAAAATCCTAAAGCCATTTGGGATATAAAGAAATAAAATCCCCTAAAAATAGTGGTAAATACTTAAAATTGGTCAATTTATGGAATAAAGACAATAAATCAGGTCAATGGATATGACAAGATAATTACCAGAGAACAATTACCAGAATTACCTACCTCCAAGGGGTATCTACAATCTGGTGACTCCTTGATTCCTGGTTCTATCGGTCTAATAGATGGTAATAGCTTATTGGATCTTAGAACTATAAAACCACAAGAAAATAAAATATCAGGGCCGAAACTGGTTGTGGGGTATTTCTTGTTAAGAAGCTTATTTTTGGGTGTTATCTGATTTATTATTATTATTATTAATTTGGCTTAACGTCTCTTTAACATCAATTGGTCATTCAAGACGAGGGTTTCACCGTCCATTCGCTGGAAACTTGCAAACCAGCTACCCACATTTACCTAACACAGATTGTGTTGGGCCGAAAAAATAGCTAGCATCACGAGGGCGTAAACCCACGTGGACATCTACATGGCACAACCTCGCTGGACGTTGCTTAATTTCAAATGATTAACTGTTGGACTTTTTCAAAAGAAAAACATGTTTGCTTTTTCCTCTTCTGGGGAAGTCTCAGTTTCTCAGTGCGAATGAAGGTCTAGTTTTAAGATCACCTTATCTCTTTTGTTTGTCTCTTTGTACCATGATAATTAGTCCCTATCAATTTGAATTTGATATGAACCTGCCTTGGTAGCTCAGTGGTCAAGCGCTCGCCTGGTAATCAGGAGGTCGCGGGTTCGAAACCAGCCAAGGTAGGATTTTATCCTCTCAATTAATTGATAATTTGACCACAATAATAGTACAAGCTTACTGCTGGGGTAAAGGGACTCGTTAGTCTCATTCGAGCAGTATAAATAAGCAGTATTATTATTATTATATATATATTTTAACAACACAAATAAATTGGTGGCTTTATTTACTGAGTGAGTTCCACAGTTCACAGGACTAGATACCAGTGTAAGATTAATTAGACCGAACGATACTTGAATATCTCAACTTCAAACTAGACATTTAACACAACGATTTTTGCTTTTGTTAGTCCTCTTGTAACACGAAAACACTCTCGAACGCCTTATCTGATTTTGGATAAAATTTGGTATTGAGGACGTTGAATATAGAGAATTTTCTGATTTTTCGGGCTAATTGGGTTGATCGAAGCCAAATTGTGACCATTTCAATTGTGGGAGGTCTGTGAGGTCTATATTTCACAAAACCATGCGCGTCTCCAGGATTTTATTAGGGGGGGGGGTCATGTAAAGGGAGATTTATCATATAGGGATTATAGGAAAAATCAAACCTTTTCAAACATTTCGCGAGTTGGGTGTCAAAGGTCATGTAAAGGGAGATTTATCATATATCTAGGGATTATAGATAAAATAAAACCTTTTTCAAAAATTTCGCGGGTGGTGGTCAAAGGTCATGTAAAGGGAGTTTTATCATATAGGGATTACAGGAAAAATCAAACCTTTTCGAAAATTTCGCGAGCGGGTGACCAAAAGTCATGTAAAGGGATTTTTATCATATAGGGAGTATAGGAAAAATCGAACCTTTTCAAAAATTTCGAGGGGGGGGGACGTCAAAGGTCATGTAAAGGGAGTTTTATCATATAGGAATTATAGAAAAAATCAAAATTTTTATTTGCGGGTGGGAGGGGGGAGGGGGATTGAAATTTGTGTTTATTAGTTTGTGAGTAGGACGCTATCTCAGAAGAACTGCAAAATACGTTTTATTTAAAAATGTATAATTCAAAGTCACAAATATCAAAATTTTCTTTAAAAAAGTCCCTGATGGTGTTCAGAGCACTGCAAAATGTTAGCAGTAGATGTACGAGTAGGTAGAGGTACCTACTATTTCTCCATTTAAACACCGGAAGTTGTTTTCTCTATTTAATAACAGAGAACTCTTTGTAAAGATCAACCCAAATAATAACAGTCATTTTTATGCCGCATCAGATTCAATGTTTTTTTTTTTTTTTTTTTTTTTTTTTTTTTTTTTTTTTTAACCTCGGGGCATAATTGTACAATCATTATTATTTGGATTTTTTGTGATCTATACTTATAAAACCCAAATCACAGTTGGTACTGTCTCACGTATTCACTAAAATTTTAGTATGGAACTCTATATATAAAACTGGTGGACACAAAAGGTTCGAGCACAATTAGAACCCAAATGGGACCTACAATACCTACATACCAAAGTCACTTACGCTAAGTGGCAAATGTGCTACATACCTGGGGTGACAACAAATTTTCGGGGCCAAAGCGGGACGCTGTATTTGGGTGGGGGGTACGCGGATAGAGTTGTCTTTTTACACTGAAAAAATCAATTTTCATCAAAATGTCGTTATCGTAAGATTTCCGATAAATAGAGTTTTTTTATTTTTTCAATTTGGCTTAACGTCTCTTTACATCTATTGGTCATTCAAGACGGGGGTTTCACCCTCCATTCGCTGGACACTAGCATACCAGCTACCCATATTGACATCACCCAGCCTGGGTTCGGCCGGAAAAATAGACAGCATCACGAGGGCGTTCGCTACGTGGACACCCACATGGTAGAACCTCGCTGGATGTTACTTAACTTCAGTGATCTAACGGGAACTGGTGTATTCATATTCAACGTGTCATAGACGGTGGCTTATGAAGTTTTTGCACTCCACATTATTTATCAGGGTATCATAATAAATTAATATTAACAGTTTTTTAATTCAAATGATACCTATTCTTAATTCAATTGCATTTAAGGAGTATTTTTAATGTAAATAAGGAGCGTCTTCGGAGTAATATTTAAGTGTTTTTGTCGCGAGATAGAAATCAATATGGAAGTAACATACATACAGTGCCTGACCCATTACAACTCCATCTGAATCCCGCTATCCTGTTCTCGTCAAGCATGTGTACGTTTGTAGCATCTGATGCTTGTTAGGAAAACCACTTTTCATTTGATTACACTTCTAGGTCAAAAATTTATACATTTGGTGTTTAAAACTTAACTTGGAATAGCCAGGTAGCAAAGATGTTACACATGGACCGAGTAGAATTAAATCCATTAGACGAAAGTCAAATTAACCATCACAACTATCTACAGTGTCGTATACCATCTATAGACATCCCAATTAGTGGTGGCTCAAGCCCATGGTATCCCAAGTGGAGATTGAATTGCAACCCCACACGCGGTGTCGAATTTGGCTGTAATAATATTTGATTTTTCGTTGATAACCTCTTTGGGGAGTTAGAACAAAGTCAATATTCCAAGAATGTGTGATTGATATAAAAACACGTCCAATGGCATTTATATTTTAGGATCTATACATTACGCAGAATAAATTTAGGTGTCCGGTCATGTCCAGCAGTATCCTTTTTGTGTGCGTGTGTCATGACGGTAATCGTTCCAGAATTATTTTATTATTATAATGTCAGCAGTATATTGACATTGTTGACGCATTTTTCTGGCCCAACCCAGGCTGGGTGAGGTTAATATGGGTAGCTTGTTTGCAAGTTTCCAGCGAATGGAGGTTAAAACCTCCGTCTCGATGTTAAAGAGACGTTAAGCCAAACTACAAAAAAAAATAAAAAAAAAAAAAAATGAAAAACGAGCTCAATATCNCCAAATTAAAAAAAAAAAAAAAGTCCCTTATTGAATCAGACTGTAGTCTTCAGATTTCATGAACCTGCTTAGTAATAAGACACTGTATACTCTAGGTAATTAAAAAATAGATAAAACTTGATTGTTGATGATTTTTTTTCAAAAAGATAATTTGTTTTCCTGCTTACATTAAAACATTCCTAAGTTTTCTGTTTGGAAGGTGATGACAAAATTATTAGTTTGGAAGTATACCATTAATGATATAATCACAGGAGATACTAATGGACATATTGCAGATGACTAAATTATTAGTAAGGAAGTATANAAAAAGGGGCTTTTTTAAGATGGCGGAGAACGCACAAGGGTTGGGAGGCCGAAGATTTTTAAAGAGGAGGTCCATACCTACAAACATATATAAAAATCGAAATTTTCCAAATGTTTGCATTTAAAAAATCTGTGACTACTGACGTGAGGTATTCCAAATAGGGGCTTAGATTTTATAATTATAGTACTCAACGTTGCCTAACTTAAGCCTGGATATTTGTCATCCCCACCTCAATGAAAGACGTCATATTTAATTGAGGAAGATTGATGTTTTGATCGATATCTTCGTCGCCACTGATGGTGGACATAAGAATCTAAGCCATTGATTATATCATCAAAAATGTTATTATAAATTATGAACATGTGATTTTATTTGAAATGTTTTGATCGATATCCTCGTCGCCACTGATAGTGGACATAAGAATCTAAACCATTGATTATCATCAAAAATGTTATTATAAATTATGAACATGTAATTTTATTTGAAATGTTTTGATCGATATCCTCGTCGCAACTGATGGTGGACATAAGAATCTAAAACATTGATTATCATCAAAAATGTTATTATAAATTATGAACATGTGATTTTATTTGAAATGTTTTGATCGATATCCTCGTCGCCACTGATGGTGGACATAAGAATCTAGAACATTGATTATCATCAAAAATGTTATTATAAATTATGAACATGTGATTTTATTTGAAATGTTTTGATCGATATCCTCGTCGCAACTGATGGTGGACATAAGGATCTAAAACATTGATTATCATCAAAAATGTAATTATAAATTATGAACATGTAATTTTATTTGAAATGTTTTGATCGATTTCCTCGTCGCCACTGATGGTGGACATAAGCATCTAAAACATTGATTATCATAAAAAATGTTATTATAAATTATGAACATGTGATTTTATTTGATATGTTTTGATCGATATATTCGTCGCCACTGATGGTGGACATAAGAATCTAAAACATTGATTATCATCAAAAATGTAATTATAAATTATGAACATGTGATTTTATTTGAATGAACAAAATCAACTTCCATGTCGAATAATTCGCATCTAGCTGTACACTCGTGCAAACTCTAATTAAATGTGAAGTTTGGTGATTTTTTCTTCATCTTTGTTTTAAGAGCAAGATTATGTTAATGGGTAAGGTGCAGTTCCGTCCATAGGAGATTAGATAATTTCTAGTAAATTATCTGAACATCCTTCCCCCCCCCCCCCGTGGGCCACCGGATATTCTTAGGCAATAATAATTTGGAATGTGCTTATGGAAAGTGATCTGCACTCAGATTGGGATATGAGCCCCAAGTTTCTTTCGAGTTACATGCGCGGATATAGCCCTCTTGTTTTTGGGGGGGGGGGACACAATCGCACAATGTACCTAATGGAAATTTTGGAAAATTTAGAGACCGTGGGGTTCGAGTCCTGGGCAGTATTTTTAATGCAATCGAGTGACGATACCTAATTTGTTAAAAGCTGCGGGGCTTACCACAAATTCTTTTCATGGCTACAACATGCATTCTAAGGAATATCAAAGCACCTAGTTGAACGTTGACCTTGATATCTTTCGATTTTTTTTCTCTCTCTCTCATTCTATCTACTCTCCCTCAATAACGGGTCTAACAACGGGGAGATGTGTTGAGGCAATTCAATTTTTTTTAAACCAAGTTTAACCCAATTAGAGAGGTTGGGAAAAATGTTTACAGTCATGTCTCTATCGCGTATGTACAATTGTCCAACGGCCAATAAAAAGCGAGTTTTTGAAAAAAAAATTTTTTTTTTGAAAAAGTCTCAACACATCTCCCCGTTGTAGGACGCGGATCACCATTCATTTGATTTTTCTTTTTAAATTTTTTACGTGATTAGGTATAATGAAATTTGAGAAACACCGCCCGCTTAAAAAATCTGGGGGCGCACGTGCCCCCCGGGTCCCACTCTATATCCGCGCATGATGAGGTAGGATTTAAATTTTTGACAAGTCATTCTCATAACAACATAATCTACCCTTATACCTATTAGTATTTTTCTCTTCGAGAGGTGGACAATACTTCGCAAAAAATCCCCTTCTCTAAGGGAAACTATGTACCTAAGTCCTGCTAAAATCAACCAGTGGTTGTGTCCCACAGATTAGAACGACGATCAAATATGAAAAAAAAAAGAGTAGGTATAGTTATTCTGTATATTCGAATTTTTCTCCGCACATCTCTGTGGGTTAGGAAATGCTTTTTTTGGTTTATTATTTTCAATAATAAACCTTTGGAGTCGTCACGAAAAAAAAATACCCACCCCCCTCAAAATTTGATATTACACGTTTCAAGGCACGTAAAATGCAAAAATCGAATAAAAGAAATCCGTATATCCGCCGCGCCGAACGCCGTGATGAGTACTTTTGTACTTAGTGTTAACCGATTTGGATGAAATTTGGTATATAGGTCCCAACTGGGCTCTAATTCTGCCCCGGCACTTTTGGGTGCAATCAAATACACCCTTGGCGATTTTTGTCATTTTTTATTTTCCGTATTGCTGTCTAAAAGGAGAATGGTAAGAGCTAGATATTTGATATAGAATGGTATTAAGAGCCAGGGACTTCAAATTTAATAGGTATGTCAAATTTAGGTTCTAATTACGCCCCAGATTTGGAATCGTCACGAGAACCCACCCTCAATTTTTGCCCCCCCAAATGGGGGGGCAAAAAAGGTTTTTTATTTTTTTCCAGAAACATAATAAACCCATGTGTCACATTGGCAGAGTTTTTTATTCCTGATGAATTTTTTTCTCCACATTCCGATCGTCACCTAAATTGGAAATGTAGCATGAGATCTTAACCCCGAGGGTTTCAATCAATAAAAATGAATGTATGCTTGGGCCGTCATCCTTTTGCAGCGACTACCAGTGTCAAAATAATACAACTACAGGAGTATTTGAACCTTGCAGTGGGTCGTAGTCGCTTCCAAGGTACGACTGGGATGGATGTGTTACGGTCCAAGTAGATAATTGGGAATTGTATACAATGACCGGCCATTGTATACAATTCCCAAAGTCACTTGGTCAATGTAGGAAATAATCTTTAAAAATCATTTATTTCCTACTTTGACCGGTCATTGTATACAATGGCCAGAGGTGCTTGGTCAAAGTAAGAAATTCATATTTCAATAATCTTTAAAAATCATCTATTTCCTACTTT